>JAANSM010000195.1:0-37998 GCA_036850725.1 Orchesella villosa | reverse complement strand
CTTCCTCTTCTCAAGTTTTTCAATTAATGCTAACCAAACCTGACCTATCGCTTTTCAATTAATGCTAACCAAACCTAACCTATCGCTTTTCAAATTATGCCAAATAAACCTAACCTTTCCCTTCTCAATTTTTTCAATTAATGCTAACCAAACCCAACCTTTCGCTTTTCAATTTATGCTAACCAAACCCCTTCCTCCCCTGAATTTTTCAATTTATGCTAACCAAACCTGACCTATCGCTTATCAATTAATGCTAACCAAACCTGACCTATCTTTTTCAATTTATGCTAACCAAACCCCTTCCTCTTCTCAATTTTTTCAATTAATGCTAACCAAACCTGACCTATCGCTTTCCAATTAATGCTAACCAAACCTGACCTATCGCTTTTCAATTAATGCTAACCAAACCTGACCTATCGCTTTCCAATTAATGCTAACCAAACCTGACCTATCGCTATTCAATTTATGCTAACTAAACCTGACCTATCGCTTTTCAATTCATGCTAACCACACCCCTTCTCAATTTTTTCAATTTTAGCTATTTCTAACCGTTCGCTTTTCAATTTATGATAACCAAACCCCTTCCTCTTCTGATTTTTTTCAATTAATGCTGACCAAACCTGATCTATCGCTTTTCAATTAATGCTTAACCAAACCTGACCTATCGCTTTTCAATTTATGCTAACCAAACCCCTTCCCCTTCTCAATTTCTTCAGTTTTGGCTAAGCAAACCTAGCTTTTCACTTTTCAATTTTTTTAATTTATAAATGTTAACCAAACCCCTTCCCCTTCTCAATTTTTTCAATTTTGGCTAACCAAACGCCCCCGCTCATTACTTTCGCGGGACCAAAAGTCGGGATTTCTGACTTCCTGATTGGAGTCAGGGTTTTCGAGAATTTTTCGCTGGAAGACCTTTTGTAACTTTCCCGACCCGCGATTTATAGCAAAAAGAATAAGTTGCACAATACATAGTAGATATTCAAGTATTTATGCAAGATTTTCGTCCAAAAAAGCCCGTATGCCAAAAAACTACTATAATTTGCACGCAACGAAAGACATAAATTGAAAGACAACTTTCAAATTTTTTCTGAAATGCCTTTCCACATTTTTCAATTGGGCCTTTCAATTTGTATTGAAAATTAACAAAAACACAACCACGACGAACCAAGACTTGGATTGCAAGTTTGCATCCGTAAAGTTAAGCAACGACGCTATGATACAAAACATCGGCTTGGCTGGCAGTTAAGTGCCAAGTGCACTTGGAAACGGAGAAGTTCCAAGAAGTGCTAACTAAAAGCCATTCACCAAGACTTCTTGCCATGTATACTACTTATAGAAACTGTATGGGGCAAGTTGAGGCTGGCGAAATTATTTCCGTAAGGCCGCCTTAGGGCCCATTTCCACATATACGCGTCTTGCGGAATGCGTCAAGCTTCACACCGAAAAAGTGATTCCACTGGCCAAGCAGCAAGCTGCGGCTGCATTTTTTTTGCCGCGGCTTTTTTTCGTTTTCGGTTGCGTTTTTTTTGGAAGCGCGTAAAAAAGTGCGAGTGATTCCACATCCACGTTTTTCCGCTCAAGCGGCAAAAATTTTTTACGCGCCGACAAAAAAATGAAGCTTCTTCCGAAGAAGCCGAAACTGCTTGTATGACACTTTTTTCATTAGGGATAGCATTCTGAATATAAAAAGTCATAAGTTTGTTCTCATTCGCTCAGAAACAAGAGTAGTTATTAATTAGGTCGACCATAATAATAAGTGGAAAGGAAAATTAATTAATAATCATGGTAAGTTCAAATTTAAAATAACTTTTTGTAGTTTTCTATTGTTTAAGCATTCTTGTTTTTCTAGTCATTCGAAACTGATGATAGCGAGGATGTGCGCCGAGATGAAGAGGAAGACGATGGAGTTTTCGAACTAATTAGGAAGGTTGAGTGTCATTCATGCGTCTACAACAGCCGTGATCCAAAGCATAGTAAACGCGATGTTATCAGTGATACGTGGAATAACATTGCCAAAGGATTGAAAATTAAAGGAAGGGATGTGAACGGTAATTTCCTTATCAGGTATTCCGAAAACTCCTAAATTGAATAAGATAATACGCTTAAAAATATTGTGTCGACACAGGTACTACCTGCAGAAAAAAGTGGAAGAATTTGCGAGATTATTATTACAAGGTGAAGAGGACTCTAAAGGGAAAAAGTGGTGACGGAGCTAAGGATAAGAAACCGTGGGCCTACTTCAGTGCTATGGACAGAGTGTTATCGTCGTATAACGAAGAAAATGAAAAGTAAAACATCCTAAATGACAATATAAATTATTGAAATACCTTAAAACCTTTTCATTTATGTCATGTATTAATATTTCTATCGGTGCCAGCACGCAATCCAACTTTCCAGGAGACGACTCCACTAGCATGGAAAATCAACCATCCCCTGACACACCCGCAAATGACAAAGAAACAAACGAAAATGTGAGCAGTATTAAATATTTTCCTTGAATAAAGTAATAACAAATACTTCATCTTTAAAATTCTATTTTCAGGAAATGACTGATAATAATGAGTCGACTCCAACAGGGACATTGTCAAATAGAAGAGTAATTACAATACCAATAATCATTTTTCAATTTTTATTAGTTTTATTTTAATTACCGTTTTCTTGACAGGCACATAAACGAAAATACGATGCTAGCGAGAAACTACTCAACGAGAAACTTTTAAAAGTACTTGAGGAACCGGAAGAAGTAAAGGACCAGTATTACCATTTTGGCATGTCGATTTGCAATCGACTAAGAAATGCACCACCTCAATTAGCAGAGTATGCGATGGTTCGATTATCCTCCTTGCTATACGACATTGTTTACGCCATGCCGACATGGGACAATCCTGCAAATCAAACTTTCTCCAATGAGTCGACTCCAATGAATAATCAGTTATAATTACTAAATAGCAAAATTAAATAAAGCCTTATCTTTAGAACCCATTCCAACGAAATTGTTTTTCTAATAAATAATTAAAAAACAGATCAACAGATTTGCCTTATTTCAGTTTTTATTCAACTTCAATTAGTTATAGTGTAAAACATAAAAGCTTCACATTAGAGACGACTCTTGTTCAAAATTCAGCCATTTACTTTAGACAACTGCCACTCTACGGCACCTTCATTTAATAAATAGTTCATGAGATCATCCCTCATTTTCTTGGACACTCTCTCCTGAGCCGCAACCGACAACGGTCTCTCACCAATGAATCCAGATGGAGGACAATCGTTTCTCCAGTCCCCATTTACATCCAATAACTCATCTTCTTGGCCAATAGGATTGTAAAATCGTTCTTCTGGAGCATCCTGGATTTCTTCCTTCTTCAGAAAATTGTGCAAGGCAACGGAAGCTGAAATGAAAATCTCATATTACACTAAATAAACAAGAGAATCTGGGAGACGACTCCAATTAATCTAGTTTACCTAAAACAATGTTTTCAACTTGTTTTGGCTCTGCTGCAATTGGTCTACGGAAAATTCTCCAGCGAGCTGCCAGTATGCCAAATGCATTTTCTATGCATCGTCTTGCTCTTGAAAGACGATAATTAAATATCCGTTTTTGAATATTTAATCCCTTCCCAGGATATGGACGCATCAGCCTTGTAGATAAAGGAAACGCTTCATCGCCCACAAAGTAGCATGGCATGGGCGTTGTAGTAAGAGGGAGATTTCGTGGTTCACAAGTGGTTAGTGTTCCTGTAGCTAATCTCTTTCCTAGGGTCGACCCTGACAAAATTCCTCCATCACTTTGTTTCCCGTAGCCGCCAACATCAATTGTTGTAAAGTTATAATCTGCATCACAAGTGGCTAAAAGTACAATACTAAATGTCCCCTTGTAGTTGTAATACAAGGAACCGGAATTGGATGGGGCCTCGATGACAACATGCTTGCCGTCGATGGCACCAATACAGTTAGGCAAGTTCCATTTATCGTAGAATCCATCGACAATTTTTCCCCATTCATCGGTCGAAGGCCACTAAAATATTTATATTTACCATAATTTGTTTAAAGGTCGACCTTTTTTTATTAATAACTTTTTATTACTTTAACGTAGACATCCTTAAGTGTCTTCCAAAGAACTGGAAGACCTTGGTGAACTATGCGCCAAACGGTTGTATAACCAAGACTGAAACTTGTCGATATAGTCCTCAGGCTGTCACCGGTGGCCAGGTACCTGCATATAAATATGTGCTTACAGATTATAGCATTCCAGTTTTTCTAAGCAAAGTACCTCAAGATGACGTATAGCCTAATTCGAATAGGTACAGCATCCCTCCAGTTCGTATCTTGCTTTTTAAGGGACGACCCTACAAGAGACAGCAGCTTCTCGAATGTCTTCGGTGTCATTCGGCTGTAAGCCGAAAAACGATCCGGGTATTTGCTAAACATTTCGTCCAGTTTCACGTGTTCCCCATCAACTATCCGATTTTGATTGACTGGATGTACCCAATATTTTCGTTTTTTGTGTTTGGTAATCGCATTTTTTAAAAGTAATAACTTGAGAATCTTTCGTTTCTTCTCACTCACCTACATTAATCGAATAGTTATTGTTTTAGGTCGACCTTAATATATATTATTGTTAGTAAGCGAAACTTACCATTGCTTGCAAGTTTATTTCGAATAAAATATTTCAATTCAAAACAGATTTTAAAAAACTGTGTTTCAAAACGGACTTTTAAACAAGATGATGCGTGAAATCATGTTGAAAAAGATGAATGTATGAGTACACGCTTACAATCACAAACGGCGTCATGTTTACATATGCATTTATTGCTTTATTTACTGATCATAAGTAATAATGTTTAGTAATAGATTAAACAAAAATTTAGTTAGTAAAGGGTCGACCCTATTAGAGTTGCCCCAGCGCGTTTGTAAGGCAGCGAGAGATTGCTTCACCTAATAAACAAAAAATTCTAATTTAAGATATGTCATAATTAGAGAATGTAAGTATAAGAATCATAAAATGTAAGTATGACGTATTTAAGGTTACATAATGTTTTCCACTCCGCATCGTAATCAGCCTGTTTATCCGGATGATAGTGCAACAAAGCCTTCCTTATTTGATTTCTTAGGGTCGACCCTGCATCAAATGTTCCTTGGCGTTTAGGAGGATGGTGCTCATAAATGTACCCAAGAAGTTCTTCCGGATTATTCCTACAAATTAAAATGCATTGACAGTAAATATACAGTTGGCTTTACACACACATCAAGGGTCGACCCAAACATTTGTATATAACCTGGAGTTTACGTGACCAAGTTTCCCGAGTTTTCCATTAACAAAGGATTTCACGTGTTGCACGAGATGGTCCCGCAGGTTCTGAAGTTGGTCCAGTCTTGAGATGAAAATGTCTCCATCCACAACAACGTCCGTGATTCGACCATAAAAAAGGAACTGAAAAAAATTAAAGAATCATTTCTAATATATTTATTTTATAATTAATAGTAGTATTGTCCTTTAAAAATACCCCTTTCCCATTGTGAACAATTTCACGAATTAGTGGAAGAAATGAATCCAGTTTCTTGTTCACTTCCTCCCAGTCTTTGGGTCGTCCCAAAACATCCAACACATTGGAAAGCTCAAGTAGGGTCTGCAAGCAGCGGTCAATGGCTTCATTTAGCACTGAAAACTGAAACAATGTGATAAAATGATTATCAATATTGTACTGTTGTGGAGTTTTGTGTCGACACAAAAACATTCACAAATGCACTTACAGCAACCGTCTTTCCTTCGTCTTGCCATTTCCGGTTTTCATCTCTCCTTTCACGTAGTTTTTGAGCTGCTTCTGGATTTTCCCTTCTAAATTGGGCTTTGGCAGCGTGCCAATACTGAAGACTTTCACTTTTTGGCAAAGGACAGTTGGCTCGGTAATGTCCTCCCCCTCCGCAGTTTCCACACTGATTAGATGCTAAAAGTATTATTGTAAATTATGTACTAATTTACTCACCATTTTGTTGTAATTGAGTCGACTCAGAATACTATAATAAAAACTTACCCATTTTTATAGCAATTTTCAATTTACTAAATCACTTTTACTCCACTCTATACTCAACAACAGCACACTACAACAACTTTCTGATCATTGTCTGAACGTTTTGGACAACACATGGGTATAAAAATATTTCCTGGTGTTGTTTGGGGCAGAATGAGAAAAAAGTAGCAGCTTGCTGCTTTTGTGATCCCACAGGATCCCATCACGCAGCTTGCGGCTACATATTTTTTTCTACTTTTTCCTGTCCATTACTTCCAGATGTATGGAATCATGCATTTTTTTAATGGGATCACGCAGTAACAGTACCGAAAAAAACCGCGCGCTTTTTTCGGTTTCCAGCTTTCCGCAAGACGCGTATATGTGGAAATAGGCCCTTAAGATAGGCCGCCAACCGATACACTCTTTGAGCAAAAAGAAGAATACGCAGTGAAATGCATTGCTTCTAGTTTTTGTTGATTTTCAGTCATCGGTTTCTCTGTCAGTGTTAAACGACCATTCAAGTTTGTGTACTTCGATTTCGTGTCTGTCGCCTGTCTTTCGGTTCATTGTTCATTAATTACAAATATTAACAAGATCTCAAAGATCTTAAATTAGTTTTTGCCAGTCGTTGATTGTTGATAAATTTCTTAGGCGGACTTTTCTAGCTAGCTCCCATTTTTCATGTAAAGGTCTTTTTGAGTCGTTGCTTCCTCCTTTTCTTCATTGCCATGTGGCTCGTCCATTGTAGAACAAATTGCCCTCGTGCTTTGTACTCTTTAAGCGTAATATAACATTCAACTGATTTATAAGACTTATAGACGTCATGTGCATTATGTATAAATGTATTGTTATACGGAACGTAGCTCTGATCCTGGAAGATAGTCACTATCGATGCTCTGTCTTTTGTGTGTGATCTTACAGTCTTGATGAGCATGCAGACTAAGCGTAATAGTAATACGTTTATACATGAGCTGGGTGCATATGGGCACCAAGCCACAAATCTTCTCTTTTTGTTAGTTTTTCCTTTCTTTTTTGGTGTGCTTCTGGGCTCATTCCCTTTTGTCTGTCTCTTTATCCATAAAAAGATTTTCTTTTGGATGACTGGACTCCCACAGACTTTGTGTCTCTGTTTCTTTCGGGTGTTACATTAGCATTGAATCCGTAAATTTTGGACTCGTGTGGTGGTGGTGAGTGAAGGCATGCATTCTTTTTTCTTTCTTTCACTCGCGCTTTGTAAAAAAATAGGTTTTCACTTGCCAGAAGGTTTTGTCGGCACCACAGGGAAATTAAGACGTCACGGTGCTAGGCGTACGTACAATACTGCTCTGATGGTGATGAATGCGGACTTTTGAGCGTTTTTAGCATTCAATGTAAAAGAAACTCCCACTTTTGCCGTTTTCTTTTGTCTCTGAATAAAATCAGCAGTTTTTGAAGGAAGTTGAGTTCGGATTTTCTACAATTTCTTTTAGTGTGTAGTCACTCATTAGCGTCATTAGTTGTGACTCACAAGAGAAGAGAGGAGAACTTAGCTGGAAGTATTTCGTTACAAATGCATGAAGGACGAAGAAGCTTTTTCGTTTACTGAGTAACGCTGTGTGAATTCTCAATCAGACCACCATTCTACTCTCTCCTCTCGTCATTAGTTCTAATCATCTTCCTTTTGATAGTGCCGAGTTATCATATAATTGTTGGTTGTATAATTTTCATTAAGATGCTACTTGAATCTCAAATTTGATGAATAGAGACTTCAAGTAATATGAATAAATGAAATGTTAGCCCCCACTTGACTCGCAGTATTTTATGTTTTCAACTGTCGAATCTTGCACGCGTATGCACTTTGTGCTCCAGAATCTGTGTATGATTTTTCAACGCATATCTTGTACATCGCGTTTTCGTAACTCCTTCGTTTGAGACTTGAGTCCACGGTCGATGTCTGATTCAACTGAGTCTGAACAACTTACCTACGAAAGCCAGATCACTTTAGCACCCAGTATGAATGCTACCATATGGAGCTGGTTTGTTGGTGGTAGCTTTCGTGGAGGTACTACTGATGTTAGGGTTTATGAGGTTGCCTAAAGAAGAATATAGTTCAAGACATGGTGGTTCATGGTGGAAACATGCTTATACCAAATAGATATTATGAGATATTGCATGTATTTTGTTGTGATTATTACGGCTTACAAAGCTCCATGGTGGAAACGGATGTTACATATAAGTTTGGCTCGTGAGATGTTTAATAATGTGGCAATGGCAATGGTCATCCGTTATTTAAGATGAAAAGCATGAAATGGAATGGTCCTATTCCGAAGTTTTGATGAAAGGAGGGATGATATTATGATATAGCATATTCGGACGAAAATTGAACTATCATGTTGTGTGTAGCATTCCAGTGGTATACAAGCGTGAATTTGTATTTGGTCGTGTGTTTGCTTTCTTTTTAAAAGTACACACAGCCACGCAGCAAACTACAGATTCTGATGTTCGTGTGAATTCCAGCGCAAAAAGAGCTAAATGAATTCACATAAATCTGTGCAAACATTGGAGTGTAGTAAGTGCTGGCAAAATAATATGGACTACGTGCATTCATCCTAGTGGAAGATGGAAGAGAGTGGGAACGGGGATGTATGACTTTTGAGGAGTAATACTAACATTGGGAAGCATTCAGGCAAGAAAAAGCAATGGAAGAGAGAGAGAGAGAAGAGATGGCATATCGCAATGGGTGAAGGAGTTGAATGTTTATAGTAAGTTTGAGATTTGAAGGAGAGAAAAGATGAGAGAGGAATATTATGAGAGGAGAAAGATTTGAGTCAGAGGAATAGAGCACATCTGTGTGATATTATTATACACATCCTGAAATCTTTGTTGGATATCTTCTGCTGCCTCCCTGTACTTTAACTTGTATAGCCATACTGCTTCTGCCACAGAAGGTGCCCTTCCGTCCTTTTAGAAAAATCAATACCTGCAGTGTATAGTCATTCCAGTAGAAAAGCCAAAAAGAGATGAAGAAAGGGCATATATAATAATAGAAGAAGAAAAGTTGAAAGTAAGATGAGAAATGGAATAAGGTCCCTTCTCGTTCCTCTGTGCTCATCCGTGTCTTCAAGTATAGCTTTAGGTATGGTATATGTCTAAAGTTTTTAGTTTCGTTCGGGTTGGCTTTTGGGTTCGAGATCGAGGTTGAACAGCACAGCAACCCAACTCTCAAACACAGGAGCATCAAGCAGGAGTTTTGTAATCGAAACATTTTGTGAGCCATTTTCCATCAGGAGAGAAAGATGTACCTACATGCAACCATGAAGATGGAAGATGCATTCATATGTTGAAAATATGGATTGGAGACTGAAAAGGGAAGCAATCCTAGAAAAAGCTTTCAGTTCGTTTCCAGCTCCCCTTCGATTTTGCCACTACTCGCTTTTCTTTGTACAAAAAGCAAAGAAGCAACCCTTCATAGTTCATACGCTCGGTTACATTTGCTCTTCGTCTCTGACTGGTGTGCTCTTTCTCTCTTTTGCTCCATCTCTGCAAATATTTTATATGGATGGAGCGGAGCTGCCTATGAATTTTGTTGGGATTCACGCAACAGCCATCCTACTATAATGTCACCCACTGTATAAATATAACATTTTGGGGAACGAGTACGAGCTATATGCTACAAGAATAATATGAGACAATTCAAATATGCGTATTGTATTATGTATCGCCTTATGTATCTCCAAAAGTGTTTCACGCTCATTATAGCAGCTGCCATTTGGCTTTAACTTGGTTTGGCTTTTACTTTAGATTCGTCGACAACTGTTCCGGCTGGGGCTGCTACTGACTGCACTTGTTCAGTACAAAATACAATATACACTTTGTGTTCTTTTCCTTTTTGGTCTCTTTCACTTTTCTGCTAGCACAGTGTGGTTGATACTCCTGCCAGTCATCTGCTCCTCTCATGAAACTTTCACATTCCTCCGTCGCCTCAAGTTTTCGTAGCTGTTTGTTAGGTTAGCACAATAACACAGCATATTAAGTCTTGTTTTGTTTGCAACCTGGCCAGAAAGGGCAAGCCATGTAACAAGGAAAGGAGGAGAGTCGAATTCCATTATTTTGATCTAATGTAAAGTAGATGTATAGAAAGCGACGTGTGGATGTTTGTATAAAGAAATTGGTATGTAATACAAAATGTATGCAAGCACTGTGTTGTTCTATAGAAGCTAAACATGTAGATATGATGAAGCTCATGTGGGCCTTGCATGGGCTGTTTCTTTCCCCATCATCCATCTGTATTGTTCTTGGTTTAATAACAGAAAAACGATATAGTACTTTTGTTTTGTCTCCTGTTTATTTTACGTAAAATGCACATATGTACACAGTTCACATAACATACGAGTGTTTCGAATTCGTTGCAAGTTGTATAATAATGTTTTTATACTTGTTCATTCAGTTCACTACGCTCACGCTTTCTTATCTTCTTTTCTTTCTCACTCTCCGGAGAGGGAAAAAGATGGGCAGATGGGGCTCTCTCACTCTGCTACTCCCAACACTACCGCCATATCGAATCTTTCTCTTCTACTTGCAGTCACTTACTTGACATTCGACCAAAAAGTGGGGAACTCGAGCGCGAGCTTTTCATCGTTTTCTTTTCCCATTTTACAAGTTGGCGAGGAGAGGAAAAGTTTTCTGCTTTTTAGATTGGATTCAAGATCCGATGATGATGGTGTATCATTGTAATTCTTTTTGTTCATAAATTCTTGAACTCTCTATTATGCTTTCTATATAATATAAAATGAATAGCATCGGTCGTATAAGGTTTGGAATTCCTTGCGGAGAAGAAGAGGCTCAGACCTACTATAAATCAACATCATAACTTTTCCTTTCTTATACTTCTCCAATAATTTGCTCGTCAATCATTGAAAACCAGAAAGTAATTTCGTTTCGTTTCCTTTATTTTTATATTATCAGTGTAGGTAGCTCACTTATATATGTGTTATGACCAGCTTGGCAACACTGTAGTAATAATGTATGTAGTTCTATGAATCATTTGTTCTTTGTCTTTATGAAAGTGATATTGATGAAGAAGATGACGTTGAACAGTGAAATCATGAGCATGAGCACGAAGAACAGAAGCTGAAGGTTTTTCGTTACTGTCTTAATTTCTTATCCACATCCCTTTGCTACGTAGGCGTTCATGTTTTTCGGAAGCCATTATATATCGATAAAAGCCAAAGAGCCTACATACTAGGATCGGTTTGGTATAAGTTTCCTGTGTATATATACAACAATACCTTTTAAGCACACTTCACCGATCATTTTATACTGTGTGAAATATTATAAATAGCATAGCGTACAATGAATCTATGCGTTTGAAGTCGGCAAAAAAGTAGACAAGTTAGCAAGAAATGGATGAAAGTGAAGCAGAAAAAATGTGTTTCGCATCACCGGATATTATTGCCCCCGTACATGGCATATGGTACGCAATAATGATGTAGTAAAGTGAAAGGGTATCTTTCTTTAAAGATTGTACCTTGGTCGTAGTCTGTAAAAAATGTAAAGTTTTATGAGTTTTTCATATAATAAGAAATGGTGAAGTGTTTTTTCCATCTCTGATGTTTTATATTAGCAGTTTTCGTGTTGGAACATGTATGTAAAATGTGATGGAATGCATGTATTATTACAAGAAAGTAGTTTCACCAGTGGTATTAAAGCCTGCAAGGCAATATGATATTACATCAAACTGACTGCGGAGAAAGGTGATGGAATGCGATTGGCACGACGTAGAAGTTCTTGAAAGGGTGGGCACAAAAGGGAAGACAAGACATTGTATTATGTTTTGTGATGTTGTATCGTCGGTGTTGGATGTGAAGGCAATATATATTTGACAAGGCGACAGTATGTAATAATGTTCCCCTGTAATTTGAATCTAAAATCAGTCATGGGCAAAGGAAGCACGCGGTGAGGAATGATAGAGAATTGGTAAAATCTTTACACGTTTTATGGAAGCTTATATATTATCAAGGAAGTCAGGCAAGGAAGGATTTTTTGGAACAGGTGTAAAAAGGGGTTCAAGTGAGAGCGAGAAAGAAGAGTGAGTGAGGGAAAGTTAATGGCAGTACAAAACTGGAAGATTAGGGAGGCAGGTTTATCGATTGCTTGACAGGATGTTGGGGCATGCGGGAGTCTCTTTCTCTCTCAGCTTCGTATTTTAGTTGTGTGGTGTGTGTGCATTTAGTGCTACTTGTACTTACATATTTTCATCCATCTCAACTTAAGTTACAGGTTTGTTCATACACAAGCTGGGGTTATAACTAGTTCACAACACCAAACCAGCAGCATGGCATCTACTATATAAAACTATGTATGTTACACTTTTCTCAGTATTCTGCTGCTGTTTCTGCTACTCGCATTCTGTTCTCTTCGCTATACCTATGCCGTGTTAAGGTGGAATCGTGGAACCTTGTATTGTAAATGTCTTCAAGTGTCAGGCCTTTTCCAGAGTACCTCCAGTTTCCTAGTAAATGAATATACATGTAATGCATTTATTGCTTGCACTCTTTTGTACCTATGTTACACTTCTTCGGATGATTGCAAGCTACAGGCAGAGGGAAAATAAAAACCCAAGTTGCACTTTTCCTCTCTTTTCTTCCTTCGTCGTGCTTTCATCTCAGCGCTTTCGGTAGGTTGTTTGGCAAAGGAACGTAAGAATGAATTTTGTTGCTGAAGAAGGAGACAAGGTGAAAAACGTATTTCCTCTTTTGCTTGCCCGTCTTAATGCTTCAACATACCTTCATATTTATTTTCTCTCCTCGCACAATCATAATGCACCACACGGTGTGATGCTTCGTAACTCTTTGGGCTCTATCATCCACAGCTGAGTTATAGCTTGCCACACTTTTTACTCAATATTAGGAAGTCTCTTGATTCTCTTGAGACTTCTACTGGAAAAAGCTTAGAGCTCAATCCATATACATACATACATACAGATAAGTGTATGTGAACGAGTGCGCTGTAATACCTACTTTATAATATAACACCATTATTAATGGAATAGGAAATTCAGGCACCGGCCTGGTTTGGTTCTCTTTTCTGGTTGCCGCTCCATTCTTTTCAGTTGGTTTAGCCAAATCCCATGCATCTTTATTTTGCGTTCCCAGCATTAGACTTGTGTATGTGAATGGAACATAATAGCAGCTGGAACTGCTGCGGGTAGACCTTCTTGTTGTATGAGAAGAAGAGGATTGATGGACCCATCTCCGGTTTGTGTGAAAGATGATGAGTATATTCTTTTCGGTCTTACGTATGTACAAACTTTATACACCCTCAGCTGAAGCTCACAAAGTGTGTGAGAGCTGGGATGAAGTTAAATTCAAGCGTAATAATGTATTATTATGTCTTAGCGTGGTTGAACGGATGTGTCATGTGTGAATATTTTTTTATACATACTATATATTCGAGTACATAGCAATAGATTGTATTAGGTTCATAGTAGCATAAAACGGGAAGAGAAGCTGCTTACATGAAGTACACATCATCTGACGTCTTCATAGAGCATTTACATTACTATTGTATATCTTATGTATATACATACGTTATGGATGAGGGGGAAAGAGGGGAGAAGATATGATATGAGGGATTGATGTGAATGTGCGGATTTAGTAATATTTCGTACGAGTACTGTTACTTGTTCAGTCGGCGTACTCTTTCCGTTTTTTATTACTACCTCTCGTCTCGTCATTGTCCATGCATATTAGATGGATGGAAGGAAGTATATTTTGGAGAGCAACTCTGAGGCGAAACTTCACTCTTGTGCATGTGCATGCATAATGTTCAAAGGGAAATGAAAGTGAACCAAACATTGTGAACCGCAGGATACATGTGCATTTATGTGCGTATTTTTTGTCTAAGAGCTACAACTCCTGTGTGGCCCTTGAAGTTGGCAACGGGGGAAGCTAAAAGTAATACTTTCTTTTTTTAGCGGATTGTATTCTTTCCCTTTTCTTTCTACTATGCTGACAAAGTAAGAATACGGCGTATGTGGTATAAAACTCGAAAAGAGTTTGTCAGGTTGATGCAAATACATCCCTTTTCTCTATCGTGTCGTTCTGCATCTCCTTTTTCAGCTCGTTTTTTTACACAAGCTTTGAAGAGAAAGTTTCATAAAAAGTTTCATTTCACTCAATTCCTATTAATGTTGCCTCCTTCGCCTTGGTTTTGTGCAATGGGAAACTTATTTTCTAACTGTGAAACATTTTTTACTTCCTTCACTTTCCCCCGCCTTTTCCCTTTATATGCATATGTGTAATTCTTAGTAGTTGTACGCTGGCTGGGCGATAAGTCTAGTCTTGTTTTCTTGCTAAATCACTAGTGGTACAAGGGCACCTTTACGTTCTTATATATTGAAGGGTTGTTATAAAAATTTACTTCCTTTGTTACACAAAGTCATGAGTAAGGTCTCATTGATGTTTAGGTTGTTGGTTGGTAGTTTCTGTGTAAGCTTTAATCCAAACTCCACTGGTGTGTAGCTTTATGAGTTTTCATTTCGCTTTTATGTTCAACCTTTCCCCCTTGCTTAGTAAACTCGTCGAAAAATAGATCGATGTCAGAATATGAAGAATATTATTATTATTATATGTGTAGAGATGGATGAATGGATGAGACGACACGATAAAAAATACGACATTGTAAACTGCAATCAGACGCTTCTTCTCTACACATATGTGTTTCCTTCAGCTCCGACTTTTAGTTCAGTTCAATATTATTATTATGATTATTACTGTAAGTGACGGGAAACTAGGAGCGAAATGAGAGAGGCTCAGTTGTTCCGCTGTTGTTTGAGTAGTTTTTGTACAAAATGTACTCTCACTGCTTCTGTAATATCCAGGAGAAATTGATGTCTCATCATTACGTGTGACTGCTGCCGCTAGGGTTGTTAGTGAAACATGTTAACAAAATACTCTTTTGGTGTGTCGCAGAAAGTATTAACGTCAACAGACGGAGAGCACTCGCAGTGGTTGTATTAGAGCACAACGGTTATGAGCAGATTTGCTTCCAATTTCCTCCACTGATTGTATCTACTCGCTTCTCTTATGAAAGATATGAATTTGTATGGGTTCCACACACATATGGTGATTTGTAAAAAGACGAGTTTTGCTTTTACACTCTTATAGGCATAAGCTTTACATAAATATAAAATTATGCTTTCCGAGCGTTATTAAATGTATATAGTAAGCGATTTCATTGAGTAAGCTATACTTTCCTCCGTTATGTCACTTTCTACGACGTGGAGATGTGCATGAGTGCCGTAAAGCATATATGTATACAAGTAACGAACCTGGAAGACCTGTTTCGAATCAGCATACGAACAACTATATAGTAATCTGGCTGACATGTTGTCAGAGTTGGTTTGGTGGTGAAAGTAGACAGAATAGAACCCGTTTTGAATTTCCAGATTTCATGAGCAGTGTACCGAGGAGCCTCCTATTTCTGCTTCTGTAATTACTGACAGTGTGTCTTCATCCTCGCTCATCTCCTGTTTGAATGTGTCGTGCCTATAAACTGTATGTACTATTCAACTAAAGCTACTAGAATATGATAGACGAAAGTCGTCATCAGATATAGATACCGTAAATATGTACAACTCCATCCGATTTATGTATGTATTTGTATGGATATGAGAGTTGAAAATGGTGATGATTTTGGTTGTGAGGAAAGTTAAAAGGGAAAACAGATGGAAAGGATTTGCAAGTTGGCAACTTTTAAACGTAAAGTGTATTCAATGAATGCACTTTTAGCTGGCTCCTTTCATCTCTTGTATTTATTTATTTCGTGGAACTTCGCTAGCCGTTAGCCTTGTGGTGCTGTAAAATTGTTGTTTGTGGAAAGGATTTAGTTTGATAAAATAATGAGACGATATAAAAAGTAACTGAAGTAATCCCTGACAATGTTCTGTTGAACGTGTCGTGTCGTTAGATGTACAGTGGTTCACGTAATGTAACGCAACATAGAAATACTATATGTACGCCAGTAAAGCAAATAACATGCAATACGGTTTTTAACTTCGCGTTTACGGTACGATAGGTAGTGTTTGGTAAAAAAAATTAAAGGGAAGAGATTTAGCTGAAAATTTCATTTCATTTCATCCTTCTTTCTTTTTTTATTGCAGCCCTCGAAGCTGAACGTGTACAAGAATGACTCGGAAAGCTGGGATTATACCAACCCAAACTTAGGTAAGTTCTTCCTCCATTTTAATTTCTATGTGTGATTCTCATTCTTATATCAAATTGGATAGCATCCCGTATTCGTTCATACATCTATTGCAACATTCCCAGTAATGACATGATGAAATCCAAAGTAGTTGATACTGCGAAGAATCATATAATAACGTCTAGTGTGGAGATACTTTCAGTGAACAATAGCAATATCTGTGTACGATACGACTGCAGTAAAGAGCTCCCTACGGACTGCGGCTACGTAATATTGGATTCATTTGGACTCAAGTAGCAGTTTGGTGCAATTTGTTAGAAGGAAAGTATTAATGTGTTTGTGGAGAAAATTGGTATGCAAAGGGAGGAGAAAAGTGAGAAAAGGGATTAGATGGAGAGAAAATTGTGGACAACCGCGATCAAATTCCGTGCATGCATTCCAATAGCTTTTGGTATTGTTTGGAATGTACACACAAGGACCATAAAATCATTCAGTGGAATCACAACTTTTTGAGTGAATGTATTGTATGATCACGCATACTTCGTGCATCACCAAAACTATTGACTATCTAGAATCCTGGAATACCTACATATATGGAGATGAATGTATGTATGTAGCTTGTGCAAGGAATACAACTATTTAGGTGTATGATAGTGTTCGGAAGAAATTATTCATAAATAATTTGTGTACAGTCACGTACGTACCGCACATACACCGACATTACGATTGGAAAAGCGTATGCATGCATGTAGAAATGCCTATAAATAAATTGTGGCTGGGTGGATTGGTCCCATAAGCAATTAGCTATCGATTCGATCGTGACACCAACAACACCCTCCTTCCTTTGTATATACCCTTGGGGAAGAAAGACCATATATGCGCATAGCCACAGTAGAGTAGTAAATGAAACTGAAATAGTTAGGCCTAATTTATATAGAACAAAGTTCTATAAGCACCAGTTGCAGAGAAGAGGAAGCAAAAGCAAGTAAACGCAAAATAAGACACTTCCACAACTTATAGTTAAGTTGTTCGAGCATAAGAAATGTCACGAAATGTCCCAAGAGTTTAAGGGAAAATGCTTCTCTAATTGGGATGTTTATCGATCCATAAAGTTATTTCATGGAGAAAAATATTAGGAAATATTTGTAGGGAATTGTCTTGAGAATTGGCTTAATAAAAGTCGACGAAGGTACCTATAATAGTATGTGTGCAGCATTCCGGATTGTGATTCAGTCTCGATTGACAAAAAAATCCATGCAAGTCCACACTAGAATGGATGAAAGTTGTGTGGAGAAACTTACTTAGTATATACTGATTATATTATAATGCATACGTGTGTAGATATGAAGTAATAGCACTTGCATACATGTTAGGTAGAAAAAGTTTTGGTGTATGACGGGAGCAGTAGTGTAGTGTCGTAAAACCAAAATGAAAGTCCTCTTTGCCTCTTACCTAATACCCTACAGCCTTTTCATGTTGTGGCCTTACTTACGCCTGACCTGAAGATATTGGAGATTTTCATTCTTCTTACGCAAGGATGATTATTATTTCGATTTCCCTGTAGAATGGAATCCTGAGGAAATAATCGTTTTTGCTAGCTTCTTATATGATTGTGGAGATGAAATAAATCCCATTGCTTTGCCACGTTTAGCCAACATCATTCAGACAGAATGAATCGTACGAAAAGGGTAGACATTAAATGCTGAACATTTCGATGCTCTTATCCAACACTCTTAGAATGAAATAGGGAAGACTGGAAACTCGGTGCATATTTATTCAGAGAGAATGATGCAGTACAGATTTTATATAATTGAGAACATTATATGGCTTTACTTCCCATCTCAAAACTGTATGTGATTTTAAATGGCGGATTTGCACATCAAATTGTACGTTATTTGGTCGGATAAGTAGTAGTGTCACACAATTCGATGCACACGATGTTGAAGTATCTAAAAACGACACATTATAAGAACGGGAAGTTTACCTACCCTCCCCTTGCTTGGTAACAAGCTTAGAGAGCGACAACATTCCTAAGCATTAGGTCCATGTTGTATCAAAAAACAGAATCCAGAACATCCCTTTTAAACGAACGTACGTGCAAACTTCATTTTATTATTATTTAGGCATATGCGTCTAAAGCTTGGCACAGGATCTTTTGTTTTCGTTGTCCAATGTTGAGCGTTTGATTTGTCAATAATCTGACTTGCTTTTTCCTAGGGCTTATGGCTTACATTTAGCCATGTTCAAAATCAAACCTTGCTAGAGTGCCTGACAGTTAGAGATATATTAGGACAAGTGTGAAGTGATCCGCTATTTACTGCTTCCTTTGTTTTGTCAGCAGTGAGAGGGCTTTCAGTTTTACGATTTCATTAGATACAAAAGAGAGCTTGCCATGTATGGCTTTTCTCTCGGGCTTTCTATTAAATAGGTGATTTTTGCTGTTGATTTGAAATACCTGTACCGTTTTATAAGCCAGTGTTTCTAGTTTGCTTATATCATCCAAGCGAATTGTAAGCTGAAATCGTGAAATCATAATTATTGTATCTGACGAAGGTTGTGTAGTGAAAATTTATCCTTGTATTTCTTTCATCTATACATAGAATTTGATGAAAAGGCTGACAATGACTATGACTGCTCGCTAAGTAATGTTTCAACCCGAATTCCAGCTATAGTGCCTATAGTGCATGTATTATTAGGCAGATAATGAAAATAAAAAGACATGTAGCCTTATACAACTTTTATCAAATTGCGCCTAATAATAATTTCATATAATATATGCAAGTGTATTTCTCTACTCTTTCTATTGTCTATGTTTTTATTTGTCCCGTAACATGCTTTATACGCAATATGAATGTACATTCCTCCGTTAGCGTAGCAGAGTATGATGCGAGGAAGACTATTGTATGCAAGTGTATTTCTCTTCTCTTTCTATTGTCTATGTTTTTATTTGTCCCGTAACATGCTTTATACGCAATATGAATGTACATTCCTCCGTTAGCGTAGCAGAGTATGATGCGAGGAAGACTATTGTAATCCGGTTGTCACCATAACTCACTCGTACAAGACCTGGGGTCTTGTCTTCGATTCACGTTTCATTATAATCCTCACTACGGCTTCTTTTCTACAGTTCCTTCACCAGTTGTTCCAACAGAATTTATGTATGGTTCAGTTCAGGTTATGTATAATGGCTGTGTGATTCGCATGGGTTGAATGATACATGAATTTTGTAGTAGCTCAATAAGTAGCTACTTTACTTCTAAAACTACTGCTTTGGTGTGCCTATGAATGAAAATGAATGAATGATACACAATGGCTCATGTCCAATAAATTGCTCTCCTCTTCTTCTGGTCCATATCGCATCGTATCGTGATGAAAGTGTGCATGCGACCGCGCGGATGCTTTTTGCGAAGGGTTTCCTCTCTATCCACTCCACTCACATTATACATTCCTGTACCGAAAACTGACGATGGTGTAATGTACTTTACAAATTCACAATGCTCATTTCTTTCTCATTTTCAAGTAGCTTTCCGTTCATCCCTGTTGAGCGCTCCTAATAGCAAGGTGAAGAGGAGATTGTTGATGATAAATTATGAGCTGCGAGTGAGCTAAACGAGTTGCATGCATATCTTATGATATGAAAGCGGAAGTTTTTGTTGAGCTTGAGTATTGAAGTTTAAAGTCGTGAGGAGGCTACTGCTACATATAGTATAGTAGTAGTACCACAAAAGGGGGATTCGGTATTCATACTTTGGGTCATTACAAAGATGAGTGAATAGAATAGAATTTCCAAGAAAATGTAATAATAATATGGTTAGGCTAGGATAATAATGCTAGTTTATGGAAATAAGTGAAACATTGAAGACCTCCCGGCTCTGTATAAGACTTACCTGCAAAAAGTACAGTAGTAAATGGAATCTGTTTTCATTGTGCTGGGGGTTGGCTATTTCAGTCGCTACTAAAAATGCATAGTCTTTTTACTTGACTGTTTGTGATTCATGAATATTTTATGTTTTTATATTGAAAATTATTATGCTATTCTTGCCGTAATGCAATATATAATGTGTCTACCACGTTAACTCCCATTTTCATTTTCTTCCATCATCGTTATCAAATTATCAGGGTTGTGAGTAGTGATTTATGCAACTAAAAGAATTATTGTATTTTTTCGCAAACTCGGAGTAACACACAGATGAATGTGTTTCATATGAGCATACATACGCTTACTTGTACTACGTTTGTGTAAAGGATAAAATGAACTTTAGGAAATGCTACACTATCAACTATGCTATGTAAATGAAGTCTTATATAAAAAAAACAATACATACATATTTACATCTGGGAGGAATGTGTCGCACATGCAAAATAATTTCTGTGAAGATTATAGGGTGCAGTATAAACTAAAGCATGAACAGGTATACATTACACAAGAAACAGTAAATTGAAATTGAAAAAGGGAAATGCAAAATGAAATTGGTGTTTTAATGAAGTAGTTGTGTGTGGCTATTGGCGTTATTCCTCGTGGTGTTTGTGTTGTATTATATTTTAAGCAATGCATATATCACATTTTATATAGATGAGGTTATTTCATAAGTATAAGATTAGAATATTGTGCTCACATCCTTACAAAAGCATTTTATTTTTACCATACGACACTTGCTTTAGATGATTATATTATCTCTACGGTTAAACTTATTTATGATGAGATAAGAAGGAAGGAAAGTAGCATCCTGTCAAGCGTCATGTTTTTGTTCACTTCTCTCCTTGCCTTCAGAACACAATAATAAATGCAACGTTGTTTTCCGGATGAGTTGAGTTGAACTGTTGTGAAAGAAGATTATTGGACGGGATCTTTGAAAGTGCCAACGAAGACACAGTTGATGTTGTACTGGGATGAAATGATGATTATAGTGACGGGCTTTTTAAGAGAAGGTTGGAAAGCCGTCCTATCTCACACATATTTTTCATTCTATTTAACTGATTTTCTCTTTCAGGTACGTCAAAAGAGGGTCGACCTGGGCCTTTACTTCAGGAACCTAGATTTGGTACAGCACCGATTCCGTATCGTGAGTGCAATTTTCCGGTTGTTACAAGCGAGTTGTCTCAAGCTTTGGGTTGGTGTGTTGTGTTGCATGGGGGCTTTTGCAGTGCGTGCCATTGTACATTAAGTTGGCATTTCTCAGCCTTTTTTACAAAAAGAGTTAACTTTACAATTTCTCCCTAAGCTGAGCATTTGTTATGCTGCCGCTTTTGAGTGTTGGTGTATATACTCAAACAACCAATGCACTACGTTCTTATAATCATTTTGCTTGATCTGGTTTCGGTTTTTTTAACTTGTAGAGTTCTTTTTGGTATATCATAGCAATTTGTTAGTATAATATTTCTAATAGTATGCAATCTCTTTTATTGTTCATTGCTTGTATTCATAAAATTATATAATGATATGATATCATGATGAATGTGGTATTTCGAAAGGTCAGCATTTACATAGGACATTCATCTTTTACAGTAGCCATTTTTCGCTAGCCGGAAACAGATTTATTATTTCAAATTGAAGGGTGCTCATGAGAGTTATATGTTTGTATTTTCAGGGAAAGTATCACAAAATTTGCGTTTCTACTTCCATATTTCATTACAGCCCATTTGAGTTACTGTGATTACTTGTGGCTTGTGCCAAAAACACGTAAAAACTTTGTGTGGTAGAGTGTTAGAAAGTTAAAGTATAGTTTTTGCCTCATTTATATACTGTTTATGGTGGACATGGGATAGAGGTAGAGGTGAAATGACTCTTAAAAATGAGATGTGTGGTTTAATACTTCACGGGTAATCTAAACAGGCAATGGCAACACCACCATCATAAAGAATAGTCCGTACCGTCTTATTTTTCGGCATGGTTGGCGCATACCACACGAAATCCGGGGATTTTCTGTAGACTGAACTTCTTGTGTTGCGTTTATGTTGTATTGTTTTAAAGTGAATCATAAAATTAAGAGGCAGAATAACATGCATGGTGCATTACAAATTAGATTATTTTTTTCGCTTTTATGTCAGTATTTTTGGCTAGGATGTTACTCCAAAAGTTCGGCATAAAGAACGTAGTTTTGGTGTGTATTCATAGTATTCTCTTGCTCTGATGATAAAAATAGGCTAAATAGCTAATGAGAGGTGCAAAGAAAAGGAGTTGGCAATCGTTTATAATCAACTCTAGAGCAAGAATTTCATATCATTGTCTTTCTCAAAAGGCAAAATGTACATAGTATATGCATATGCATACACATACCTTGTAGTACATGCATAGTCGTAAAGAATGCATTCTCACAATTGTTATTCGTAATCTGAAAAGCAACGAAGATGTGATATTCTCATCTCAGGTTGGGGAAGAAAATAAAGCAAAGCAATAAATAAACAGTTGTGAAGATTGAGGAGTCGAGTGGCTTCAGATAAGAAAGATTAAATAAAACAAAATATCGTACGAAGCCTGCGAGAAGTGAGTGAATGGGCTGGGGAGAGTGTGCAGGGATGTGATGTTGAAAATGAAAATAAAAGTGTGGCAGCATCTCAGAATAAATGAAACTCGGGGTTTTGGCTGAGTGAATGAGTAAAAAATCTAAGCATTTTCGTGTTTCGTGTTTGCCATTGAATATAGTTACTTATAAGGTACGTATGAGGAAACTTTTGTTATTATTGTCATATGTCGAGCAGATTTCTTTGAGGAATAGAAGAGACATATTATAGACCAGTAGACAGACACTGACTGAGTGAGTAAGGAGGAGAACAAAAGGAAGAAAAGGAGTCGGGAAAAGAAAATGTAAAAAAGAGATAGAAAGAGAATCTGGTTTCAGGGAAGAGAAGATGAGACGAAGATGATTTTTTCTGCTTGTGGAATCCTACCCTCAAAATATCTTGGAAAAGAGAGATAGTGAAGTAGTGGCGTTACTTAGCATACTATATAAACATAGCATGTGGCTTAAGGTGAGGAAATGAAAATAGAAATGCTTTTAGTAGCTAGAGAGAGAGAGAGAGGCTTCATTATCGACTCCTTTTTGTCAACTGAGAGTGTTAGACATCTAAAGTGTTCCATTTCATAATGCATGCATAGTGGGTAGGTATATGGGTGTGTACACGAGGTTTGTAAAATGGAGTTAGTAAAACTTTGTGTAAGTTTATTTCGATGAGTCATAATGATGTATGTGGACGATAACGATGCTTAAGTTAGGTACGATTATGTATGTATATAGGAAGGTTTCTGCGTAGATATGTCTTCCTACTCTATTATGTTTCCCCCAAAGATTGGCTGTTTGACTTTGTTTTGTAGTGAAGCTAAATGAGCGTAATTTTTTGAACGAAAGCGTGAAGTTATGTCGGGAAATGTGGCTTACTAGCATTGATGTTTTTTCTCGGTACAATGCAACAAACATCACATCAGGAATTGTACGTGGTAGCACAGTACAATGCTCTAAAGAGCAGAACGAAAGCCAATGAATCAACATGAGTTTTATACAGGCAAACACATAGCATGTCGGTATGTTATGTCGAATTTTTTCTTGCTCTGAACAAACCGACCGTAATGAAGACTCCAATGCCAACTCAAACCAAGTTCATTTTCCTCTTATTTGAGGAAGTTGTGGCGATGGTATGCTGTGGCATGCTCAGTCGTGTTCGTTCATACACCGAAAGAAAAAACAGACAAGTTGTTAAGGTGTCTAATATCTTACTTTTTCCTCTTTTCCTGTTCTAAAAATTAAAGGAAAGTGGAGTGGGAAATGAAGATGTAATGGAAAGGCAATTCAGCTCCAATCCGCTTTATTTCAGCATTTAATGGCTTGTAAGATCACGTACCGAAGGTGAGAGGAGAAGGAATGAAAAAGGGAAGAATGACAGGAAAATATTTTAGGGGATATAGCAATACACAAAAGAAAAAGGGGGAAAAGAGAGAGGAAATGTGTATAAAAATACTTTCTTTGTAGCTTAGACGTATAATTATACAAAAATAAATTTCGTATATAAAGAGTTTTTTTTCAAAGCATGTGCCTAACGGAAAGAAGATATCGGTCTACAAATGACAAAGAAGTTCTATATTTTACCATCACCTAGAAAAACTAACTACAAAGTAATTGGAAAATACGCAAGTTTTTTATGAACATTTTTCACTGTTTGCTGCATTGTGAAATCTGGATAAGCCTGTTTGCCACATTACCACATGGATATAGGATGCATATGTGTAGTTTATAGCACTTTAACGTATGCAAATGCATGATGAGATGAGTATCACTTGGTTTTACATGCAAAGAGTTGAGGCTACCAGTTTTTCACGTACCTTATCGTCTCAAACGTGAGACTTCCCAACTACCGAAGTAGAGAAATCCAATCCAACTTCTTAAATTGGTCCGAAAGTAATTTATTTTTCCTTTGTGTTTCCTTTGATATCATGAAGAACTAACTAGCAAAGTTGAGGCAAAGAAAAGAAGGTAAATAAAAATGCATATTACTCAATTCTTATTTTCGTTGTTTGTAAGTGAGTGCTATATTACTATATAACTTTTTACTGCATAAGAGTTTATCAGATTTTACACATGGTTCTGTTTTGATGCAATACGAAGTTGTTTTAATGGCATATTTTAGTAAAGCCGTTCTTGCAATGTGGTCGTGCGTGTGTAAAAATGTCTATACATGAACACGATACATGATGATAATGATTTCAGTTCTTAACCTTAACTCTCTAGTTCTCAGTAGCAATGTTCTTGCATTTTATCGGGTGACATCTTATTTTTATGTCAGTTACGTCGCCAAATTACCTACGTCCTGATTATTTTTTCACGTTCTTATCGTGGTTGTCTGTATTTAGCCATTGTGTGGTTTTTTTGTTGTCATCTATCTAAAAGGACTAGGGGGGAAATGCTTTGAGAAGCGAATGGGTTATTCGCCTTTTTTAATATAAGTCAGTGCATGTATGAACACATCTAGCTAGATTCATGTACTTGCCATGCATATACTGAGTATTCGTGTGTATATTGGATAAGCTTAGAACAATAATTCTTTAAAGAAGTATATATGGACCATTAGTGAATCTTACAAATAATGTAGGCATGGAATGGTTTTTTATGTCTCAAATCTACTTGAATCTCACATGTCGAACGTCATTAATGCACAATTTTAGCGGATTAAGCCTTCACTATATATGCATATATCGGTATAACATACATAGTATATTAGAAATAAGCTGTTGAAAGTAATGACTTGTCGAAATGAAGGATTTACCATGCTGTTTTTGATGAGAGAAAGCTTTCTTCTTTTCACTTCTTAGCCTTTAATGTTTTAAATGGATTTTGGCTTTAGTGGGATTCTTTGTGTTTGTGTGGTAGTGGCATTGGCTCTCAGATTTTGAAGCTTTTCTCCTGAACCTCCGTTAATGGGTTGAAGTATAAGCAAAGCTGATAATTAGCGCAGAGCGTTGGTGCTACATTTTCTTGTCCCCTTTATCCGAAAATCTTGGGATGAATCTTGACTTCTTGAGATAGTGAATTTGTTAGTAGTGAATGCGGATAGGTAGGAGAAGAGGAGAAAATAATTATGAGACTGCGGCTGTTCACTTTGTCTCCAAATGCTTATATTCGCTTTCTCTCTTCAGAAGTCGAGTCGAGTGGAGTCTCGACATTCTGCAAAGATACAATTTTTGAGGTGGTGGTCGCTCCTATTATTATTGCCATTACGCATTTTGAGATGTCTTGAATGCGGGGAAACTATTAAACGTTGTTGTCGCACCCATAACGTACACATATTGAATATACGTTACTCTAGAACTTTGAGAGTTAGGAATGTGCTTTTGGCCAAGCTGAAGAGAGAGAAGTAATATTTATAAACGGCCAGGAAAGGGGAGTTAACTGGTCCCTTTGCCCATTCCTTAATGGCCTCTTGAGTTCGCCTTTGCTTTGTGGGGACTGGTGTGTCTCCTTGTACTACTTTTTGAACTACTATAATGTACAATCTACCACATAGCTAGAAAATACTTTTTATGGGGAAAAGTAATCTCAGGTCATAATTTACAGCTGGCCAGGGAATAGCGATTTAAGTGCCCTAAGTGCTTCTCTCTTTTGGTAGTTAGCTGGCAATTATAAAAGGATTTACTGAGGGTGCGCAGGGCAATCCATTAGACTTTCTTCATAAAAAAGTAATAAACCCATGGGCTTTGCGACAGTTTAAGGAGACTTTATCAGTAAATATATTTCTGCAATGTCACTGTCTCAACTTTCACTTATATGAATGTTTTTTGACGAAAATATGGTAACCTTATACGCGACATCGACTAAAAGCTTGTATATATGTAGCTAATGTACTTTTTGAATATTCACTTTTCATAATAGTCGGTAGCTGTAGTATATATGTATGCGACAAATAAAATAAAAGGCTGTGAGCTAGGCACACTTTTAAAATGCGTTCTTCTATAGTAATAATAGGATGCGAAAGTTGACGTCGCTGTAATTTAATATCTTTAATACATTGCTCTCGCTTTTCCTTTCTCTCAGATGGCTGTTTTTATTAAGCTGCATTGCTGCAATTCAATATGACATTTTAATGGTAATTCAGTAGCATAATAGTATTTCATCCACTATATGCTCTATGTTCGAATTTCACTTTTTTCAGGTGGAAATGGAATAGGAAACATTGAGTCAATGCGAACTCCGGTTCCCTTTGCCAATGGTCCGTATGATCGCTATGAAAATGGGTATTCACGAGGCATGAACGGACCGACTGCTCCGGGAGGAGGACCGCCGTCGTATCACGAGCAACCCGCTTATGATCGTTATTCATGCGATAGGTATTTTACTTTGCACAAATTATTGCTAGTTTTAGAATAAGAAACGATGACTTGACTTTGTATAAATGGACTATTAGTCAAGAGCCTTATATACAACGAGGGATAAAACTGCGCTTGTATTCTATTCAACATTGAGTGGGGTAATGTAGGACAGCAACGTTAGTCAGTTATGTAAACAAGGAATAGCTCACAGAGCTGACAATTTATACTGATTTAATGACTGATTCTGTGATTTAGAAGTTATATGGGAGGTGTGCCAAAAGAGGACTATCCATATAGAAATGGTCCAATGCGATCAACTCCACCAAATAACGGGGAGCTGGTGCCGTCCAGCGGAAGCGTTACTGGTCCTGCCCGTCCTATGCAGCAGGGTGCTGTCATGATGGTGTATGGTCTATGCAAAGACAAGATTAATGCTGAACGATTATTCAACCTCTTCTGTCTGTATGGAAATGTGGTTAGGGTAAGGGAAATTGTAGAGTAGTGCTAGTCTAGTCTAATTTTATGTTCTGAGAATTGTTGGCTGGAGCGTTATATTGTGGTGAAAGTGGAGTGTTTGACGAGTTACCAAAACCTTGCAAACATTGTATTATACTTTCTGTGTTTTGGGCGTAAGTAATAAATGACACTATTTGTACATTTTGTTCCAGGTTAAGTTTTTGAAATCCAAGGAGGGATGCGCAATGGTTCAGATGGGAGATGCAATATCTGTGGAGCGGGCGATGTCCAACTTCAACAATACATTTATGTTCGGATCTAAAGTACAACTTGGGTGAGTAAACACGATGGGAACGTGTTGTTTTATATAGATTTTGTCTTGTCTATCTTTCATCTGGGTGATAGTTACTTCTTGTCATTAATGGTGTTTTAGTCATATACTGCCAGTATCTTTTCCAGGTGATTCTGTTCATAAATACATCATACTTATACTAAATCTACTCCTGAAACTCCTTTTGTCACTTTACTGACAAATGAGGATATTGATGATACACATAGAAAGTTTTAGTTTTTGTCACAAAAATTTGCTATCGGACGGACTACGTACCTATGTTCAAAATATGAATTTATTACATTGTTTTAGTTTGCTTATGAATTCCTTTCACAGCTGGAATATCAAGAAATATATAGAAAAATCCGAGAAGTAATTTAAGTTGACAAGTTGTTTAAGTGGTGCTAATTTTCAGTATAATATAATAGCAAATAGATTTTTTTCTTTTAATGATGATGAATTGACTGAAGTATAAGTATGTGTAATCCCTGCACGAATCATTGCGTAGAAGAGATTGGGTATGATTATGCGATAAAATACATCATGCACCTGCTCTAGAGTGTTTAACAGTGAAGCAACATTTTGTGTAGCTGTTTACACTACTTATAAATCCCGTAACATATGCAACACAGGGTTGACAGGTGGTCTAAAAGGCATATAATATTGTGTGCTGCTGTATTTGGTGCTGCTGCTAAATATAAAAAACACACTACCACTGTATTCTACTCTACTTTTTACCTTGACATTTCATACAAAAAATATTATAATATTATTACGTACTATATTATGCTGCTGCTGAATATCTTGCTTTTGAGTCTTGAGTTGATATTGTATTTGAGTCTGTAGCAAAAAAAATATCATTCATTATTATTACACTTCTCTAAATACTACTGTCTTTTCTGCAAAGTATATCTCTATACTTTTTTATAAATATATACTACATATCACATACATGTATATATATGTGAAAGCATTGATATTATATACACACGTCATATTTACATTACACAAAAAAGAAGGTGAAGAAAGGGATATTGTTTTATTATGACATTTATACCAAACGGTTGTACGGAGAAGAGTGAGTGCAACTGTTCGACCCGACGCGTTGTGTAGTAAACGTGCCCACCCTCAAGAAACACTTTTGAGAAGTTGTGACAGGTGGGATATGTCATTAATAATATCCCTTTCACCATCACAATTTTGAATATCTTAACAAACATGTCTTAGGGGAAGCAAAACACAAAATACAACAGACAGAAGACAGACAGCACACACTTTGTATACTACGAAATCCTCTACTTTGAAAAACAAAAAGAGTTGTCTCGTATATTACATATATAACTTATTTACAAAGCGTTTAGTTGGAATGAGACTTGTTGAGCAATTTGTCATTCACAAGCACGTTTTCAGTCTTGTGTACCTACCCTATGTACCTAATCTCAAAAACTTAAGATGATTTAAGTTGATGGGAGATTATAGTTGTTTGTTTAATAGTCGTGGAGGTGTAAACCATATCATAGTGGTTCTACGTGCTAGTCTTTAAGTGTTCTTCAATGGAAAATAACATTTTACACACATAATATCTCGTTCAGGATGACTCGCTCTTTCTTGTTGCTAGCTTTAGATAGATGAGTTTTGCTACTTTGAAAAATAGTTGAGGAAAGGGAGAAAAATTGAAAGAAAATAAAGAGAAAGGGAGAGAAAAAAAGTTAGAGAAAAAGAAAGATTGTTTAAAAAGCGAGCCTTGACATGACACTGTGGTCTTTTGGCCCTTGGACAGATACTCGAAACAAGCATTCCTTAGTGATGTTCAACAACCTCATACACTCCCGGACGGCAGCCCATCTTTCAAAGACTTCATGGGTAACAAAAACAACCGATTTCTCAACCCTGAAATGGCTAGCAAAAACAGAATACAGCCACCCACAAAGGTAAAACTTATATACTAATACTCATCATTCATTCATTCATTTCAGTCACTATACAAAATTATACTTTACAGATAAAACTATATATACCCAATATTTATATACAATATCACAGGCATGACCATTCAAATATATACTATATATACCCGCAGTTACACCAACACTCTATTTTTACCAATATAAATAATTCCATGATAATCTCTCTGTACTCTCTCTCTCTCTATCATCTATATACGATAAACGAGTCTATACTTTCTTTGGGCAACTAACCCTCCTTTTTTATGTATGTGTACATTGTAAAAGTGCGTTGCGTTTCCTTATATTTACAAAGCTTCTATTTTCTATGAAAAAGGCAATCAAAATATGTCTTACAGTAAAACGATGCTTTCTGTGACTGAAAGGAATTATTTTTTCTTCAGTCACTTGTTTTAGTATAGACGAAGGTAGCCTTTTAGTTTTGTATATACCGTGTTGTTGTTATTATTATTAATATTTACCATGTTCATTGTGTGAATGTGTTTATTTGCATGAAAATGGTGTTGGTTGGTTGCCTTTTCACACTACGTCATGTCATTATAACCACAAAAAGAAGAAAAAAACTATACTCTCGCTCTCTACTTTACGCTGCCTTGTACAAAACTTACACTTCACCGAACAAAAACTACTAGCTCTTTGCTCTAACTCTTCGGCGGAGAGACCCTGCTGTTGCTGTTCCCACTTTCATTGCTATTTTCTTATTGCTGTAATTACTAAGTATTATTATTTAAATGGGAAAGTTAATTGAAAAATGGTGAGGAACTCTGAGATTTTCGNGACCCTGCTGTTGCTGTTCCCACTTTCATTGCTATTTTCTTATTGCTGTAATTACTAAGTATTATTATTTAAATGGGAAAGTTAATTGAAAAATGGTGAGGAACTCTGAGATTTTCGGCGTTTCTCCTGTTCCTCACAAATATGAAATAGATTTCGGGGTATCCATCAAAAAGTTCGGGATAGAATTACAATTGTTGTTTGATGTTTCGAGAGCTTTATGGGGCGGAGTGATACACGTCTGTAGTTTGCAGATTGCTGGAGTTTACGACAAGATGTTCTTGTACAAATTGTAGCATTTTGTATTCATTGTATTGTAATGACTTCGTGAGTGTGGCATTGCTTCCCAAATTATGCATTCGAAGATTGTCTAAACAATACCTTTCAAACCTAAATGTTTATGGAATGAGCCGCGAGGTTGTATGTTGAGCTCGTTTATCAACCTGCACGTTTAATGGTATGAAATGGTCTACAGTGGATTTTAGGCCGTATATTGGTTGTTTATTTTTCACAGACGCTGCATTTCTTCAATACACCTCCCAACATAGCGGAAAATGAGATGAGGGATGTATTTACTGATGCTAAAGCGCCTCGGCCAAAGGCGATCAAGTTTTTTCAGTCTAAGAGTAAGCCGATCACCCCTCAAAATAGTAAATGCAATAATACTATTATTGGTACTTTTAAATTAACTCATTCAAAACCAAGTTTGGTATACAATGTTTATGTATACTAACACCCTTTTGGTTGACTTGCTGCTTTCGTGTAGGTGAAAGGAGCTCATCGGGATTGATTGAATTTGAAACTGTGACAGAAGCAGTGGAGGCTCTCTCAGTTATGAACCACTACCCGATCAAAAGCTCTGGTAAGATGTGAAAACAACCTACTGCGTAATATGTAGTTTGTCATTACTGATTCCGTATATTCTTTCAATCATGCTTTTAGCCATAATTAAATTAGTTTGGAGCAAGTCTCTGAAATTCTATACTTTTGCATGAGAAACTCTTGCTCGAAAGTCGAAAGCTATCCTATTATTCTGGTTTAAGTGCTTTCTCTTTGAAAACTCGTAGGTGGAAAGTTTCCATTCATCATGAAACTCTGTTTCTCGTCTTCTCGGAACCCAACAAATCGGATAGAAGAAAAGTGAAATGAGATGTAAGCACGAGTGCCCACATCTCATCTGTACGTTGTTTTCAGTTTTACTAAACCTCTTCGTCAAGAACATTATATTTGAACCTCGTCTTGTCTGTCTAAAAGAATTCACCTCACCTATGGCAGAAGATTATTGATGATGTCAGAATATGTTTCGTCATTTCATTGTACGTGACATCAAGTTTACTGCTACCCATTCCTTGTTATGTTCTGATTTAAATAGTTTTTACGTACGTATGTACATTATAAACTTAAGTAGGATTATAATACATATGATGTATTTATACATGAAAGGTTTTACGTTAGTCTCATCTCATACCATATAATTTACCTTAAGAACTATGTATATTGCACCTTACACTAGTGTAGGTGGTGAAGTCATGTAAAGCTATTAAAAGTGGAAGAAATATCGACGAGTTTGGCTGGTTGTTATTTTTAAGAGGAAGTATTTAGGTTGTAGTTTTTATCTTTCCATTTGCGAAAATGATATGAATGGAATGAGTGGAGAGCGGTTGTTGGTGCAAATGTATTATAGTAATTTTTAATATGTAAATTTTCCTTGAATAGTTTATACTAATACTACTACAATGATAATGTAGAAACTTAATGTTGTTCTTCCACTAACTGCCGATCTTCGTCAAATCAATTTGTCGGCTTATATGTATAATTAAACGATTTTAAGGAAAAAGAATGTGAATTAGAAAATAATACATTATACTGAAAAGGGATCTTCCTATTATATCTACGTATATAGTAGCTATGTATATATGTAATAAGCTTCCAAATACTAATTCTCTATAGTATGGGCGAAGCACTTGTTTTAAGAACCCTTGAGATTACTATTTAAATCCAATTTTGTTTTCCCACTTTACTTCGTAAATTGTGCGTTGTGTAGGCAGGCCCTTGCATTTACATTTTTCCAATTCTGTGAAGGAGTTTGTGTTTCGAAATGAAAATTGGGTTATTGAAACCAGATGAGGTGTATTGTATTGTCTACTTATGTTTTTTGTTGATTTTCTGTGTTTCCATATTTCTTTCAAGTATCCTCTCATATATTGTCTAGTCATATCTAGTAACCTTTGTGTGGAAAATTCTTTTTAACATGCATTTCTATGTTGGTATCGGTATTAACAGTTGACTAAACCACCTTTTTGTTAGCATTAACAGGTAAATATTAATTGTTAATGATAATAATTGTAATAGGTTAAGAATTGTTCTGGGATACGACAGGTTTAACTTCCTAGAAACTTCGTTCTTCGTAGTTTATGTTTAGATAAAAGTACATTTGAAACTGATTACAATATTCTCTAAGTACTTCTCGTTGTATATTTATCAGATATTTCACTCTGATGTAACCGAAACATATCATAAAAGTGCTGGAACTCTGAATTGTCTCTCTTATAGATGAGAGGGACAAAACAGTGAAATCTACCATCGGTCCTTGAAGCAAGAATCTAATTAAGTTCTATATATTATAACGTATATAATACGTAGATATTACAATAAAAAATGTTCTATAACCTGTTGATTATGATATGGTACAGTTTTAGAAAGCACATTGTCCAAGGAATATTGAATAGTGTAGTATACAACTAATCTCCAAATGAATCAGGATAAATTATGATTATGTACTTAACATAATAATAAAAGGGCAATTTAGGGACGAATAAGCTATCAATTAGGCAACTTATCATATGAAAAATCAGTCATATTGTGTATTACTGTAAATTAGGAAGGGACATTTCATAAAAGGCCAAAATACGTAAGGAGACAAAAGTTAAAAATAGCTTGGTTTATAAATTCCTTAGGATTACGAAACACTATCAGTCTTCTTAGCATTGTGAAACTACTAAATACATATTGAATACTGTTGCTTGCAGCAGTTCACCGATATCCATTTCAATTGAGAAAATCGTTGACAATGATGAAATGCATCTCAGAAATCTTCCATATCTGTGTCACATCTTTTAATCTAGTGTGTATTCTACGTGAAGTCCGGATCCAGACTGTTTTCTCTATCATATAGAATGGATACTGAATATTTCATCTGAACATTGGTCATATTCAGTGATCAGGGAATTTGTACATATTATAATCCAAGGATCTGTAAAGTTGAAATTAAATTACTGTAATATTATAGACTTGAGGATTGTTTAATAACTTCATGTGGTATCATTGCATGTAGGAAGTTGATGTACATACATGTAATTACTATATACGTGTGTATTATTGTATATGTTAAGAATTTTATAATTACTGATCTCGTCTATTTGGGATTTCAATTTAGTTGTGTCGGATTTTTAGAATGTGTAGTGTTAAGAGATACATACCTACATATATTCACGTTTTCATAAACATGTAAAGTTGAAAGTGGTTAAAACTTAAACAATAAGATGATGTAATCCTGTGTCTCCATTAAAAATTGTTTACATAATTATATTTCAGTATAGTTACGTACACGTAAGTACTTACAAAAAAAGAAATTGGGATAAGTATTCAAACTCCGTTTAATCAATAACAATATAACAACATATCCGATCCGAGTGCATGCAAACAAAATTATAATGTTGACATTGCAGAGTATCAGAGTATGGTTACAGGTTCTTGTCAGTGAGTTTTTAAACTACTCACTAAGTACATAAATTGGTAAGTCAGAACTTCAATCAAAGAAGCAACTATAGCAAAGCCAAATTTGGGAGAAAAATAAAGGAATATTAAATTAATGTCCAGTTTCGTATTCCAAAGAGCAAATCTTGCAGGATTAGTATTGAATAAAACAGTGATTGATCGGTATAATTACAGAAACTGATGAACAAAATGCTTTCAGATTTTTGCCAAACAAAAACACAGTTCGAAATATTATAGTGTCTCTGTAAATCATTTTAGGTGATCCTTTTGACTCCCATTAAGTCAAGTTTTAAAAGAAATGTCTAATCAGTTTAATACAGTATATATGGTTCAGCATATAACTAGTAAAATTAAGAGTAGATTGTGCAGAAATATGTAAATGTATCATCATCATAAAACCGTACTTTTGTGTTATGTAAGAAGTCTACTTGTTTCACCGATAGATTTATTATATTTGTACCCTGTTATGAATGATTAGCATTTTTATGATTTAAATGCTAATTATTCCGTTTTTGTGATTTTATGAAACGAATTTACAGTCCTGGTTATATATTATACAGGTGACAGGCACTGAGAAGTTGGTCTCGTTTTTACCCGCAAGTTATACGTATGAACTAGAACAATGTTAGAAGTTGCTACAATTAATGCATAATATATTGTTTTACATACAATTATTGTCTAATGAAATGTTGAATTCTTACGTAGTAAATACGTTGGTAGTAATAGTAAAAGTTATTTTAGCTATAGTTAAGATACATGATTTTGTCGTTGTCGACTCCCTACATTTGGAAAGTACTTTAAAATATGTTACTCCCAAAATCCATTTTAAATTGTAAATGTTCCGGTAATTAGCGCAATTCGCTAAAAGAAATCTCGGTTTTCCTTAGTCGTATATTACCTATGGGAATGTTAGATAGCAGTTGTCAGTTACAATTTAGTCACAATGGACATTAATCTTTAACTGATATGATCTATGCATATATGATAATATGTGGGTGATGATTGTAGAACGTTGTTTACAATAAATAATGGCATATCAAGTATTCTGGAGCAATATTCCACAAAGACATTTTGTTTGAAAATCATATATATTTCTATATTCATAGATATTGGCATGTCGCACTGATGGTAGGAAGCAAGTTTCTTAAAGGTGAAAGGGTTAACCCTTACTTATTGTCGAAGACATTACAATGAATGAAAGATTCATCAAGAGAAATTAAGAGAAGTTGGATATTTTTAAATCAGATTAAAACTTTTATTTAAATAAAACTCGATTCATAATATTCGATTATATAAAAAAAATGTCTTTTATAAATTATGAGAATGTAAATTTTAGAAATATTTTAACAAATCATATTAATTTTTGAGATTCATTGATATTGCATAAATTATTGTGAGAATCACTCAGTGGAAGAAACGGTAGCTGTTTCCATATCCGATGGATCCTGGATAGTATCCAGCATAATAGCCTGAAATTAGAAATTATGCAGTAATAAGTAAAATAATAAATAGTCGGATGATCAATTTAAGCATGAAACATGATGACTCATTTGCACACATATTATGAGGCTAATATTCATTTTGGCTGACTACATACCTTTGTAAGCGTCAACAGCGGAACCAGGAATGTGAAAGGATGAGGCACCAATGGTAGTTGGAATGCTCTGGGGGTATGCTAACAAACCGCCATAATAACCACCGGGGATAGTGGAAATGGAGGGAACTCCAATACGGTTAATATGGGTAAGTCCAGAAAGTCCATTGATAGCTCCAATGCTTCCGATTCCTCCTAATCCTCCATATTGGCCAATGCTGCTAACTTGGTTCACTTGACTGGACCTTATTCCACCACCTATGCCTCCGATTCCTCCAAGAGAGTGTCCTCCAACGCCGACGCTCCTAATTTGTTTGGAAATTCCAACACCTCCAAGACCGATTCCAGGATAGCCCCCAAAAGTACTGCCGACGCTGCTAATTTGTTTGGAGACCCCGATACCATTGATACCGATGCCTGGATAGCCAGGGTAGTAGCCGCCAATGCCTCCAATGCCACTGCCAAGCCCCCCAATACCTATCCCAGCTGGATACCCCCCAATTGCACTCCCAATATGGCTATGACTGATTTGCTGCCTAAGTCCCAGCCCCACTCCCCCAGGATACCCACCTCCACTGAACCCTCCTATTCCTCCGATTCCAAGTCCATGACGATCAATGGCAGCAGCCATTGAGGTCAAAGCTAGGAGAACGAAAAACTTTGCCATGTTGTTGGATTTGGTTTGAAGACTTCCAAATTTTAGTAATAAACTGTTGGTTGGTTGTTGGAATGAAACTGATGATTTTCTTGGAAGCGTGCCTGAGTTTATATACTAACTCGATACTTAAATCTTATTATCCAGATTTAAGCAAATATTCATTAATTTTATCATTGCTTGAGTTTACATACAACCTCAGGTACACAGGTTTTACTTTTCCTGATACACTCATCCGCATAATTACAGTGTGAGATGAGTCCATCTGTTGCTCCAGGTCCCTTATGGATAAATTCGGACCGTTATTGACTCATTTCTAATCGAACTGCAGGTAGCTGTCGATAATTTATTGGATTGAGGAACATATGCAAGCAACAAAACAAAGAAGATCGTTTCACGCTACTTTTCCCAAATACGTTTTAATCAACGATTGCTCTTCACAGATTTAGGCTGTTTTATTGCATTGAATCAAGGTGAAGGTCTTCTAAAGTAAATAGGCTTGCTTCGCACATTGGGAATTTTTTAAACTTTTTTTACACGTATTTACGTGTGTGTATAGTCATTTATGTATGTTGTTAACATTAACGTAAATCATGAGGTTAGTAATTTATATGCTTATAGGCTTATAGCATTGTTTGTCGGATTTTTTCCCCATTTTTTAGACAACAATAATTTCTTGATGCACCCTAATCATGATCTGGTACCTAATTAATTATTTATGTTTCGTTTTCATGAGTTGTGCGTTCATCAGAAACATTAAATCAAGCAAAAAATAATGAATTATAATATATATATATATTGCGAATGCGAAGAAGCTACTGCTTCATAACAATATACACATATAGCACATATATGAGCTTACTATTTGGAAGCGTACGCTAAAAATCGTTGGTCCATTACAAAAAGAGGCAACTCCCTTGTCGTAATTATAGACTGTGAAGAAGTTTCTTGTTAATGTCTATTTGCAGTAAGCTACTACTAAACTGACTACCAGTTTTAAAGTGTATACCAGACAAACGTTGGTGTTGTAAACATTACTCAGCTTTTCGTTATCGAATCCATCGTGCATGACTGGCCTTAGTGAGTAATTGTGTGACGTTACGTTACATTTTAAGGAAATTATATATTTTGCCTAGAATGATAGATGATAGTTAACATAACCGCTCGTAATCAGAAATCTTGCGATAATCGTAGTAATTGTGTTATGCATTTAATTTCCTCTGAACATCTTCAATGATGCAAACAATCACCAAAATTAGTACCACATACCAATTCTGGCACATGAAAAGCCGCAGTCAGAAGAAGCCGGTGAAGATGTTAAAATGGCCTTCGTATTTTCTGAATTTTATCCTCTAATTTCGAACTTTTCTCACCAATTTTGAAATGTGAGTAATATGCGATAAAAATCAGATGAGTAATATCAAATGCCGGATTGCTCATATTCAATGATTAATAATGGTTC
>JAANSM010000194.1:0-38045 GCA_036850725.1 Orchesella villosa | reverse complement strand
AAAAACGCCGTGTTATATTATTAATTTATATGTATTTCTGTTCCACTTTAACAATATGAAAAATTTGATGAAGTTGCAAGGACGAACAAAGCTAACAATTTTAATACATACTTGGACACACGTAAAGTGACCTTAAAGTTTCATATGAATGTGCAGAAGTTTATACAAACAAGAAATACCTATGGAGTGGTCATTGTTTGTAGTTATAAATCATTAAGGAAAATGAAATATGCGGTCATTAAAATCTATTCTCAAATTTTGCATACTAAGATTATTATCGTTAAGTTCGGCTCCACTTAATTAATCCATGTCTCACTGCAAAATATAGGCAAACTAGTAAATACAATAATCCAATTGCCAATTGCATGGCATTTGGAAATGAATCAAAGTCTTATAATATTAGGCAACAAAATGTACCCTATTAACTGATTATATTATATTATATATTATGTATTAAGTGTGCACGCCATGGTATGCATGCTAACCGATTTCTCGATTTATTTCCCCATTTAGTTAACGTCATAACAAAACCAAATAACATAACCAATAATGTCTAACAAAAGGCTGTTTTAATATATAGCAGGAGGAAGAAACTAATTAAGGAAAACCGCAGTTGTTATTTCATCCGAAGGAATAGTGCGTGAAACTTTTAGATGACTAAACTTGACAGAGGTTCAGCTCAATTTTGCATGTCCAACTGTCTCTCAATAATATGGATGCTCGTGTAATTCCTGCATACTTTTCGAAGGATTTTATTAATAGGGAAATATAAATTAATCAAATTGTATTGCAACAAGTTACTCAACTTTACTGGATTTGATATAACCCTCACTCACCCACAATTAATGGAAGTGCTTGAGGACGTAAATAGTTTTAATTCAATACAATCTGAGCTCACTTCTATAGTCACACTGTCTTTCAGTTCCATTCCATTTAACCCTGTTATGTTGATTTGATTGCTTCATTCCAGCGTCCAGTATGTGCACACATTCACCCATCTATCTATCATTTTTATATTCTTTCCATCATCCGTGCATTAAGTCAAATTGCTTTGTGATGTGAATCAACATCATTATCATTAGATTAAAAGTTTGCATGCGCATACTTTGTAGAACATGCCTACTTTAACGAGTATTCACAGTCTATTTGGAAATCTCTCTCGGGTGAAATGCTATATACAATGTCGAGGTTTTTAATGTGATTCTATTTTGATATTCTTTTGTCTTTTCAAATACGGTCTCTAGCTACCTGACAGGAAACAGGATGGTGTCATGTCATTTGACAGCACCCAGAATATTCTTAAGCTACATACTTGACAGTAACTACGTCCACGTCTATAAAACTTGGTACAAATGTGAATATCATTTCACTTTTTTACATACATAATATATTATAATCTTGGGATGCTGGTTTGGTTTTGAACTCAATTATTGATTGTGATATCCACAAAAAATGGATTCAGAAGCGTGTTCTTTTATGACACTCAAACTAATAAAATTATCTGCAGAAGATGGGGCTATATAACATTAACAATTAAATTTGATAAATTTCTAGCTCAACTTCTATCTACTCTACCAAATCAGACTGAGAACATTTTAAACGTTTACATATCTAGTTTTTCATGCCTTGTGCTTGATCCTCCATCAGGTTTTAATATTATCCTAGTTTTGATTTCACTTCTGAACACACGTTCAGTTAGCCTTTAGCCCTTAATACGGCAGCAATAAATATTAAAAGGTGCAATGACATTTCGAAATGCTGGCAGCAACTGTCAACTACATTTAAGATTATGCGTATGCACTCATTTTTGGATAGCAATAAATATAAACTAGATGTAAGTAGATAGTCTGAGCTTGAGATATCACGATCACGATCGCTTTCTGACTCACGAGGACAACTTACTTTTAAACCAAATTGTTATGCTGCTGGCCATTGACAAAATATCATTTAACGAATAAAATAAACCCTCAAAGGAAGTCGAATTATGTGTCGACAAATTACAAAGGTAGACAAAACATTGTACCTCAACCAAGGGCTAGTATACCATTGCCCCATTCTAGTTGTTATACCCAAGCTCTGTCGAATCCTTAAAAATTGTCCCCTGCAATTTCAATGCTAGATATATTACAAACTCTTAAAGTTTGCATAAATGTATTCAAATAATAAAGGGACTGCACCGTGTTAATCTTTTCTGTTTGTGCCTCCAAGTATTCAGTCAAGTAGTCTGAACCTTGCCGAATCAAATATATTAATTGTTTTTATGACTTGCTCCATAAGATAACTAACTACCTTTCTAAAAATTGGTATGTGGCTTTGTAAATGTAGATACATTCTCTATTCCTCCTTGTTAATATGAAATGAATGAATAAAAAGGACATTTGGGTAAATCTAAACGATATACCTGTTGTAGATTCGATGGAAAAATTGCAATATTTCAGAAGAGAGTGTAAATAACAAAATCTAAGTTCTAGATTTACCTTGTCAAATCCTAGGAGTTGATTTTGTTACACAGCATGAAAATAAACGTTCACAAGAAGATAATTGCACGCAATCTAATTCACTTTTTAACAACAAAAACAGATTTGAAGCTTTCCTCAAAAAACTTTTCAGTTTTTATATTTCCTTTTTCCTTCCAAAGTTACTTGCGCAATAGTTTGAAATAAATACACGAAAATACTATATATTGCTAAATAATCTGCTTCACTTCACCTACACATTTATAATATTTCTTTTAGCTACAGAGAACAACTGGCATTTAAAGCAGAGGCCACTTGACTCCAATTTTTTTCCCATCTATACCGTCCTTCACGATGGACGTCACATTGCTGACTGACTGACTTGACTCGCTGAGCTAGTGTTTGTTGTGGTATTCGATGTTCTCTCAAAAGCGATATCATTTTATGCCTATATAACTTTATAATAATATGATTGCATTTCGCCTTCACTTCCAACTCCAACTTCACGGTAGACAATTTACGAAAGAGGAGGCAAGTTTACTAAAAAAGAATACGTATATATGTATATTTTTTTTATTATCTATATCATCATTCTAAATGCATGATTGTAAACGCCAAACGCACTACGTTCCTGAAGCATCATCATCACATCACATCCCATCACCTCTGCCTATCATCCTGAAACCCTTTCATTTTCCCATGCAAAATAACACCATTACAAAAGATACCTTACTTTATCCCTAAAGGCAATAGGGTATGCAGTTTAAGTTGAGCCATTACAATCATTCATATACCTTTTGGTAATAATGCGTTATGTCTACCTTTTTGCTTACGTTTTTGCTACTTTTTTTTATGCGCCGCTATTATTTAGCTCACTCACGACGACAACCATGAGATAAGCAAAATGTAAAATGCATTGCTCGGAACAGGAGAGAGAGAGAGAGAAGTTGTAAGTCATAGACTAATAAGTATACAAAAAATAAATATGATGTGCACTGCAGTGTGTGTTGTGTATTATGCACTGCTTAGGTTTTGCTCTACCCAAGAGGAAAAAGTAAAAGAGAGATTTGAGACTTTTTGCATTGATTCAATGCTGCATATCACATCTACATCTATAGCAACAACCAACAACATGAATACCTCACAGACACACGCAGCATCAACACAAGTTTTGTTAACTAAACTGCTCAACATTGTATTCTAAAGGAGTGACTTGATGCCTAAAAGGATTCGAATGAAAATTAAAGTATGTATGTAGAGATATGGACAAAATTTAAAATATGTTAAAGAAGTATACAGCATGCAGTTCACGCTTCATTTGAAATAGTAGTCACTCATCCTAAAAAAATGATTAGCTGGCATTTTTACAAGCAAAGTATTTTTATTGCAAAATTTAAATGAATGATTTTTGCATCCGAATGCTGACTTGGACTTGAATGCATGTTTGCTGTCACGCAGTTTAATCTTCATCTCTTTGCAATCCATCTCTACAACATAACATTGGTGGACGTGAACCTTTCCACGAAATATACGGAGTTTCATTCCATTGTAAATGTAAATAAGGCAATTTTGTAGCAAATCCCTGCGGCAGGAATTTTGTTCACCTAAAACTCGGTTCAGCTAGATATTCATTGCGTCATCTTCATTCTACCTAACTTGAAGATCATTACATTTTTCTTGATTCCAAGTAAGGAAAACTTAAGAAACGGACGGAATTGCATAAGGACATTTGTTGTTGTTATGATTACCTAAAAAAGACGCCACCAAAACCGGTCTATTTAGCATACAATGCCTGGGAACGCTGTCTGAATTGTTGGCTAACTCGAAGACTCGAAGTCTACATGAATGGTAAAAGTAATTGTGTATTGAGCAAGAATACAAAAAAGGATTGCTTCTATCTTGATGAGAGATATGGGTTTTAGAGGAAGGATATAATATATAGGATATCGTTTATCACAATATTATTTTATATTGAGTGGATGCAAATGAAAAAAGGTAGTCTAGCATTGTTTTTGTTGTTATGTCGTACGCTCCTTTAACATTACGTTAACTCAATGAGTTTTTATGTCAAAAAACATCATTGAGTAGGGTTTGCTATAGCTATACCTATATGTTAAAATACATAAGTATTATGCGTACTACTTTTAGTCGCATTTACGCTGAAGGACTTTTATGCTAATAATGTTAAACTAAGCGAGACTATCGCGCATACATAAGTACCTCCCAGTCTACCTTTTAGAATCACTGTCACTTTTTATCATTTTGTCACGCAAAAACTTCAATATTGCATATTGATAGGATGCGTGATATATTACAAAGTAATAATGGAAATGGAAAGTATCAACCTACAGTAAAAAAGTAGGATTGTACCTTTGCTGTTAAAGGAAGTGAGAAACTATACCAAGCAAACAGTTTTTTTATCTCCATCCTTCCACTTACATATCCTTTCATTATGTCCTAATACTAAAGTATGGAGGGAGCGATCGCGATCCTATTCTTACAGTACTGACCTTACATGTCGTCATTGAAGGCCCACTAAAGTCACAATGACTTACAATCAGCAACAAGGTTTCTGATTTTAAGACCAATCGATGCATTAGATTTATATACGCCTAACGTTTTAGTAGCGACGTTATCACATAAAATAAAATGTATTATTTGGTTACTTGTCTTTGCAACATTTTCAACTCAACCTCACAAACTATTAATGCCCCCTCAATATCTCGACATAACTTGACACCACTAATTTAGCACTAGTGTCTGTCACGCTTGGCTAAAGGTACTCGAAAAGCACAACAGTAAAGTGTAGTAGAATGACGAGAACGTACGTCACTCCTATGCGAATATATTTTGAAAAAAAATTACATTACCCGTCTTCAAGTTTTGATGGATGATGGAGGCAAACAAAGGAAGGCAAATGGGGAAGAGTAATAATAATAATGGTGAACAAAAAAAAAGAGAAAGCAGCTCAAATCGATTTGGTTTCACCTGAATATCAAAACTGAGCACCTTCCTGTTACCCAAAATCAAGTTTTATATTACAGGCAAACGCTTGTTGAAGAGTTTGTTTTCATGTGACAAAAAATAATATGATGAAAGACAGTCATAATCATGTGAACTACTTATTTACGTGTATATACCCCGTGGAAAAATAAAACAGCACGAGACTCGTTTCAGTTACAAGTGTCATTCTTTTATCAGTCAAATGCCTTTGTAACTTAACAACAATAATAAAATGGGAAACACAACGTAAGAGCTTATTATCTACCTGTTTTTTCTAGTAGCAATTTCCATCGTGTATGTCATAGCTCTCAACAAAATATGTAATTTTAAGCATGTTACTATAATTAGATCATTTTTACCTTCGTCATCATCACGTCAATTCATATGAAATTTCGAAAGAAAGACGAAAATTGTAAGAATGACAAAAGTCGTGTTCTTATAGCTAAAATCGGTACCGACTACACTACTCACCTCATTCTGAACTTTGTACATAAACAGAAAGAGTTTATCACTTGATATTTCATATCCATCAATGATATTACTTACTTAGTGGGTATATATAGGCCCCAACATTAATTATATAAAAGGAATCATTCAGAAAGTGACGACACGAGAAAAATGTGTACGTGACTTGTGCTGGAGATTGTGCAATCAAAGCTTAAACCTGCTTAGTGCTTAGGTTTTTTTTAGCTTGGCATACGGTTTTTGTTACGGTGAAGTCTGATTAGATAAATGGCCTATGTGACTCATCTTCCTCATAATATTATCATTACCGTAATAGCCTTGTAATAGCTTAAAGTCGTTTCTTTAAAAGAACAGGGCCTTGTCTTATTTCCCTTTTCATAATACGAAATATGCATAATACTAGTTGACATAATTTTTTCGCTCAATTTTCATTTATTAGCTTATAATTTCATGTTGGTTTCTTTTATGGACACTCATATTCCCACATTGGGAAGGATGAAATGAAACCGCAATGCAAACGTTATTTAAGTTGAAGGCTGAGCAATGGAAAAGTTATGGCTTGTTTTAAGTGTATGCAGAGACCTTCCTAAAGCTTTGACACTAATCCATTCGACACCACGAAATTTGTATATGCGTATAATACAGTTGATAGTAGATAAATAATCATATATATTATATCTATTTTAGCAATGTAATTTCAAAGATAACAATAAACAGTGCAGTGACTAACAAAAACAGATTTTCCCTCCAAGGACAAGCTGTAATATATGAATGATGTATTTTTAACCATTTTTGTTTATTGGCGTGAACAATGGACATTTATTTTTGAGGCGGTGAAACCCCCGTTTTAATTAGGAAAAGGGGGGAAATAGGATCAAGATCATGAAATTTACTTGATCCAAAATAATTAAAATTTATGTGCACATTTACGTTTCTTTGAGATAAATGGCCGAAAATGTGTCATGTGCATTTACTTGAGTTGAGCGTTAGGGTGCACTGGAAGTAATTATAATGCATGCCATTCATTAACTTGAACTCATTATCAGCTCGAACGCGTCGTAAACAAACCGGCGCTTTGCTAACTGTGAAGATAAGACGAACCTCAAAAAATGGACGTGAACAATGATGTTGACATGAGAAAATGAGGTTTGCCTGAATGGATGCAATGGGTTAACCCCATGTGATAAGCTGAACTAAGCAGCAATTGATAGGCATTTATCTGGTAGATGATATATAGCTCATTTTTTGGAACAGAAAACAGCTAACATGCATAGATGCATGGATGTATAAGTAGCTTCATTAATGCAAACCTCAGCTTTGCAATATGCTAATGACTTTTTTATTTGCTAGAACGTGTGTTGTGAACTCACATCTTCCGATGCTGTTGGCCAAGAACCAAGAAAATACGCGTGTAAAATAGACACAAAAGTTTGTATAGAGATGATAGCCATAACTCACATTTTAAAACTGCCTTAGCTTATCTGATTGCTACAGCATTGAGTGCATCCTTTTAACTGGTTTTAAAGACAAGTGATATTGCTATATAACTTACCCAAATGCCGTTTGTTGTCCTGGAGAATCCCGATTAGGGACTTGAACACTTTAGTGGATGAATGGAAACGAAGGGAAGAAATTTGATAAAATCACAATCTCATTATAGACTCAGGAATGAACTTGAACTCGCTTAATAGTTAGTTTTTCTCTTTTTATAATCTCCTTTAAAACAACTGAAGGAATGTACCTCTTTATACAATAGCCGGTCAAAACGAACTCCCTCCCACTTACACCCCAATCAAGTCCCAGCTTCCTCGTCGATTTTTACAAGGGAAAAAACCCCCAAAACTTATTGATACTAAAAAAAATTCTTTCCAGGCCGAGTAGCACAACTATTTTTTCAAGGTTATCTGCTAAGATGTGATTTGCGTAAGCAAAAAAGTCGGATGCTGATGCTGGCTCTTGTCCCTCTTGTCCGGAAGCACCAAGTTACTCACCACATTTGAGCTGAATGAAAGGAAATGATATGGAAGATTCTCCAGTTCAGGTGTTACTCTACAATTGGGTAAAGAAGAGTGAATGTGTCACATGGCTTTTCTCAGTATTGCTACCATTAAGCCGATCCAACTTTACTTGTATGATACTTGTGCATGGACAAACTGTGAGGATGAATGGCTACAGCTTTCTTACACACATGTAGGAAAATGCATTCACTCTCATTCTCATATACAAACATTGAATGGAACATATGAAAAACCCCTCACAATGCTTGCCTCCTTCCCGGTACATGCTCACTCTTTCTTTGCACGGAGACTCTCGTCAATATTCGGAAGTTTTGTTGTGCCTTACTTTTTGCTATTTCCTCCAGCAACAGCTTCTTCATTCAAGGCAAGGATACATTCATAAGCTTGATAGAAAAATGGTTTGGTTTCGTAGCTCTCGTGGCCAATTTATATATTATGTATGAGAGTATTTTATCTTTTGTCTTTCTAATGAGTTTTTTTCCTTATCATCATTACCACAATGAACTGGTTGTTAAGATGACCATTATCGTCGTTTTTTAACTATTATACATGACATTTATTATCAATATTCGGAAGTTTTGTTGTGCCTTACTTTTTGCTATTTCCTCCAGCAACAGCTTCTTCATTCAAGGCAAGGATACATAAGCTTGATGGAAAAATGGTTTGGTTTCGTAGCTCTCGTGGCCAATTTATATATTATGTATGAGACGCTTTTATCTTTTGTCTTTCTAATGACTTTTTTCTCCTTATCATCATTAGCACAATGAGCTGGTTGTTAAGATGGCCATTATCGTCGTTTTTTAAGTATTATACATGACATTCTATTATGAATGCCGATGCAGCAGGGTTTCCTCGGTCAATCAATAATCTTTATTTTTTATATTTTTATTAACGAAACGTTCTCATATCATAAATATTCAAGCTAAATCATGCTGAATAGTAATATATTATATTATTTCATATTAAATACATATATAATATGTGTAGGGAAGTACATTAAAATACTTATCAATAACTAGATTTGAGTAGCACAACAAAAAGTTCATTCTTCTAGACAAGCATGTATGCATATTTTTTTTGTAACGCATGAAGATGATCATAATATAATGCAGCGTTAGGTAGGAGCTGGATTTTGCCAAAAAAGTACTATTTTTTCTTTTACTTTTTCGTAGATTACAATTTCTTTTAGTTAACCATATTTTGAAGATGATCATAATATAATGCAGCGTTAGGTAGGAGCTGGATTTTGCCAAAAAAGTACTATTTTTTCTTTTACTTTTTCGTAGATTACAATTTCTTTTAGTTAACCACATTTATAAAGGCAGTTGAATGGTATGTCTCTTTAAAGATTTTGTAAATAAGATTTTAGCTATGAAAAATGCATATATATAAGTTCTCGGATATTTTTTTAAAGTAAATTTTTTATAGTATGTATATCAGTATGAAGTACATTTAAATGCAGAAGTTTTGATGAACGTACATACAAATTTGATGTATGTTTTTTTATAGTATGTATATCAGTATGAAGTACATTTAAATGCAGAAGTTTTGATGAACATACATACAAATTATATGTTTGTATGCACATATCTATGTGAAGGTATTCATTTCATCATCACAAGTTTTGGTTTTGTGGCACATGGCTGAGAAAAGAATAAAAAGGTGTAAAAAATATCATTTTTTTACAATTACAGAGCTCCATAAAATTTCATTAAATTTTTTTATGCTTCATATATTAAAGTGATCCATAATGTAATTTTAAAGCGTTGTTTCAAGACCCTTTGGTTTCAAAATTTCAACAGCGGAAATGGAGCTTCGTTTCTTTTGTGTGGCTTGAAGAAGGCGTTTAAATTCTCCCAAGGAGGTTCTTGGTTTTAAGGACCCAGTGGAAGGGGCACTAGCGGGATGAGCCAATGCAACGGAATTTCTTCGGAAAGGTAACGAAGGAAGAAGATGAATAGACCTGGTATACAGGTTTGAACTATTACTACTGCTTTTAGGACTGTTACTAGTACTATTGTTACTGCTCATTGAATACCCCAATCGTTCATTTGTTGTGGCACTCTGGTTGTAATATTGTGGAGGATGAGTAACCTCCTTATTCATACTATTTGACAAGCTACTACCATTGAAATGAACACTTGTGGGTGGGTTCGGCTTCATAGGAAATATTTTTCGACCAGATCCAAAAGCACGAGTTGGTGGGACCGGAGGAACGGTTCGGCTACTAGTTAATGCTTGAGTCATCATTCTCTCAGGTGTTCCTATTGGTGTTGAACACTTGGGTGGCAGTGGTGTGCTGGATAATGATGAGGTAGAAGGTGGAGGTCCAGTCCAGCCATAAGATGGGTAGTAGATTGGGGAAGCTGTGGGGCTCGGATTAGAAATATGGCAGCTGCTCGAAGGTCGTCGTACTGGCGTTGAAGTATTAAATGCGGAGGAAGAAGTTGTGGTGGGTGGTGGGGATGGCTCCAGACTCAGTTTTGGAAATCCCACAGGAATCGTCGACTTTATGCTAGATGTTGTTGCTGATCTTGGGACGGAGGGTGGCAGCGTGCTGCTTCCGTAATGCCCAATGCTTGAGCTGGATCGTGGAATTGGTCGAGTGATATTAGCTTCTTGGGCTAGTGAAGGAGGTCGTCTCAAACTACCTCCTGCTGGAGAAGAAAAATTTCCCCCGGAGGCACTACCACCACCTCCTTGTCCTGGACTTGTGATCTGTTGATTTCTCGTCAGCGTCGTTGTGGACGCATTTGGTTGAATGTTAAACTTCTTTCGAAAACGGTAAATCTCCTTGGCAATGTCGTCCATTGTGGGCGGAGAGTCTGTAGGATTTTGAAAGTGGGCCAAAGTTTAGAACAAAAAACGGTACAATTCTCATTCTTCTTGGCGAAAGGGGTCGTATTAGGTGGGAGCATAATTACAACAACGGGTTAATTCTAATAAAACGATTAAGGTGTGGTGGGGGAAAGGTGAAATCGGATAATCAATTCATGCGTGTTGCGTGTGCAGTTCATGAAGCGGTGTAAAAGTGTAATCAATAAATATAAATTGGTGGGTGTGTGTAGTTTTTATGCGCAACAAAACGAAAATGGTAATAACAAATTTACATATCAGAAACATACAGTGTGTGAGTCAAGTCAAGTGAAGAAAATTTTCAATTTCACAGGGTTACAGATATGCATTCAAGAAAAAGGTGAAAATGAGTCTCAATTAAATAACACAATTATCCTGCAACAAAAAACGGACGCCATTCACAAGACAACTTTGCTACATAAATGCAAAAACATAAATTAAAACTTTAGTAAGAGTTATTATGACTCTGCAAATCGCCGCACACACTGTACCACGTATGCATCCAAGCGTATAAACTACTTGCTATACTACAAACAAACACATGAGTGCAAAATTTACAGCCACTATATACTATAACATTCAATCATTCAAAAAACTCAAGCTAGTTGATGTTTCCCCAATGTCCGACCAAGAACCGTAATTCCATTCGATAATAGCGACGGGGCTAACAGACCTTCGCTAGTAGTAGACGCAGTTGGTGACAAATTCAAAGCATATTTACAAAAATATGTATCAAAAACTGATATTTTATTTTATTTTTGCTACTCTCTTACGAAATTGTTTGGAATTAAGCTTAAAAGTAAAATGAAGAAAACAAAAATTTGATAGGAAAGCCAAGTCATTAAAATGTCTACAAAATAACCTCATGTGTGGCGTTGTACAAAACTATAAAAAAGTAACCCGTTATATCATATCCAAATCCCAACCTATATACAATTACCCAATCTAATTGAATTCGTTATTTATACACAACAAGTTTACATTACACTTCACAATCCCCAGTTTAAAATTAAAAGTAAGATACAGTTTTATAAATAATAAATACGGATTTGCACTTGTAGCAAAACGCTGTTGTACTTGCACGCTATCAAATATTATTCATTTAAATGTTAAATTAATAAAATCTCATTTTTTTTAAACGTTGCTCGTAGCCAATGATACAATGGAAATTAAATGGCTCACATAGTAACAGGTACTAGTTTAACGATAAAAAACGGGCGTTTAAATCTAAATGGAATGCAATTAGTTGGTGCTCTGAGCGAACACATTTGGTGGTCTTTTCATTAAACTCACGTCGTACATTTGTTACTTGCTGTTTTTTAAATTGGAAAAGTAAGTACTAAGGCGGGACCACTCTAAATTGAAAAACTTAACCCCAATTCTACTTAAAAATAGAGCTTTGATAACAATGCTTGAGTAGTTGCAAAGATTGTCAAATTATTTTCTTATAAAGGAATAGTCCCTGTAACAAACTATATTTTAAGTCAGTTTTTAGCTAACTAACACGATTGCCCAAAAAAACTTGAACAAAGCTACGCCTTGGATTGTCACAACAATTGTTAAAGCCTCTTGTTTAACTTCCTTTGACTCCTCACCTCTTTTTAGACAAAAAAAATTGTTCAAGTCATTTTCTTTTCTTGTCATCAAGTTTCAATGAGAGATAAGAGTAACAAAAGAGTTGAGTCATTTTGTGAGGAAAGGTTAAAAATTATGTAAACAAGACAGTTTACTTTTTGTACATTTTAAACCCTTCTAATATTATACCCTAAAATTAAATAGTTGCTTATGTACCTTGAGTTGGCATATTATGTACCTTTGTACCATATTATAACCTTATCAACTAAAAACGTAGCTTTCAACTTCAACCCTACATATTTTTAAAAAAACATTAAAATTGCACAAAAGCTAAATTTAAAAAAACTACAAACGTACATATAAAACACAAGTAAATTTACTTGCTAAGCATTTTTTTTTCATAAAAAAACGAGTTGAGTAATTGAGCATCACCGACTAAAATCTCTTTGATTTTATAGCCAAAAAGATAGAAGTAAAGTGATCCAGCCTTTTGAAATTTCAAGCTTAAAAACATGCAAAGCATTAGGAGACATTCTAACATTCAATTTAAGACACTGATTGACAGACAAGAGAAGACATGCAAGATGAAATATATACAAGACAAAAAATGATGTGTATGTACATGTTTATGGGAAATATTGATGTGTTGATGTATTCATGATAATGACCGAACATATGAGAAAGTATAAAATGAAGAAGGAAAGTTAATTGACCCAAAAAAAGCAGTGGAAAAAGATGGACAGGAGTAACTGACAAGGGATGTTATTTCAAAAATTTCTAGACGGGAAAATTGAGAAGGCTGGTAATTTGGAGTTTTTTTTAGAATAAAATGAATAAAATGCATATTTGAATTGATGATTCTACCAGATATCTGTGTAGAAAAGTTTACCTCGTCTTAAAAATGATGGTCTGTCGTCAGGTGACAGTGTAAATTTTGACAAAGTGATTCGGCTACTCAACGACTCCAATGGGCTTCTCAGGAGTCCCCCAATTTGGTTGTTGTGATGATTATTTCCGCTCCCATTGTTGACACTACTGTTGAGCTGATTATTTGCTGCAGAGTTCATGCTAAATATTTCCCTTATGAAGTTAGGATCTTCCTCTGGAATATCCCTCTTTTTGTTGAGGTGGAGTGGCGTGGAGCCGTTGGTAGTTGGAGGGGACGTCAGTGAGAGTCTCTTCACTGCGCTTCCATTTCTGTTCAAGTGAAGTGGCGACAGTGGAGATCGGTTTGTTGGGGTAGGAGTGCTGGAGTTGCTGCTACTGCTCCCACCAATTCCATTAACTTTCCCTCCAGCCGCCGCGGCGGCGGCAGCAGCTGCAGCATCATCTGTATTGGCAATTCGGTAACTTTCATTCCTTTTCAGTCTGTCTTTAATCTTGGGCAAATTTTTCAAATCTGGCATCACGGGAGGAATAGCCGAGTCGAGATCTGTTTCCAGTAGCTTAGAGTGATCAGGAGTGGAACTGGATTTGGAGGGAGATGAAGATGATGAGGTAGACGTTGCAGATGCAGATGACATGCACCGTTCCATTTCATTAGAAACACTCTTGTTGTTTCGCTCTAGCTTCAGTCTGATTTACTTCCAGGAAGGGATCCCTTGGCTGCAAGTTGTGCCGTCGTATCTCTTCAATACACTCGTACAACTTTTCGGGATCGTTCTTATCTTTCCTGATCCTATCATAAACAGACTCTCGAACGCGGGAGTAGGTGCTATTGCTATCATAGTCTGGTGACTTGACTGCTGAGCCAGGATCAAAGGAAACCTTCTGCTTTCTCTTTCTTCGCAAAGTTTCAGAGGAGAAAATGATTTCTCCGTTGGCATCCAACACAACTCGAGCACCACGCACTTTTCCTGACGTTGCAACACCCAAATTCCCTCCTGGTTGTGAGTTACTGTTGTTATTTGATGGAGACGAAATTGCCCCTTTCTTCCCATCATTCCCACTTTGCTTCCCAGGATGAGTTTTTGGCACCAAACCATTTGCATCTTCATCACTATTCTGGCTCATCTTTCCAACATGCTCTTCTTCAAAAGAGCCTAAGAGAACCGTGTCAAGAGAGAAGTACTCCTTGTTTGTATCCAATTTCGGGGTTGTTTTGCTTGTCCGAATAATTTGAAGTTGTTGCACAGCATCTGGAATCACATCCGGTTGTGGTAAACCCGACGTGTTGCTCAGAGGGCAACCAGTCAACGTTAAAGTACTGTTGCTCGTGCTTGCCGTTCCAGTGCTGCTACTGGTACTGCTTGTGCTCCGCTTTTTGATAGCAATATCGCTCAGTCTTACTTCAGCCCTTCGGTCAGAGTCTGTATCACTCAAGGTCCCACATTCACTCTCATTCGTGGTAAACAAATCCTCTGCTTTCGGGGTAATTCTTCCACTATCATGTTCCGAATCTTCGCCACACTCCAAATGCAACACAATCCCAGGATCTTTGAGAGGAGGTGGACTCCCAGATGAGCAGGATGGAGATGGCGTAACCACAACTAGAGATGGCACACGCTCAATCAATGACTTGCGTTTTACTCTCTCCTCCAAACTGGGATCCTCCTGTGATTTTTTGTGTGTGAGAATTAAAAAAACAAAAAGTTAATTAGCACATTTCACACCGTGGTTAGAATGGCAATGACAAGACAATCTTATTTTTATTAAGTGACAAGTAGCAAAATGAATGAAGAAAAATAAGCTCGTTTGCTATTTCAATGCAAAATGCAAGGTAATTCATTCATGCATGAAGCAAACCAAGAGTATAAAAAGTGTCTCTCGTTTGCATCAATAATGACTGAATGACATGCATATGCTGAGGTTGTTCATGACATGATATAATGCAATAATACTAACATTATTTTTTTTCTACCTTGTCATTGTTAGCACTTGAATGAAGAATGGAATGACAAGAATCTCTCATTTTCTGACTATAGTTTCACAATAGAAACTTTAAATCTATCTGAGAGGATTTAAATCTACACACCTCTCCATCATTATACATAATCCGCATTCCCATCAGATAATCATGTCTCTTGACTACTACCACTTTATAAGTTTTAAGTACAAAAAATCTCAAACTTTTTTTTATAGAAAGATTGAATAATTCTTACATTGACACTACTGCTCCCACAATTGCTCTGATTTTGAGAATTTCTTTGACTCTCTCCAACAAGCTGGTCGTCTAGTACAACAGCAGCTGAAATAGTTCTGGCAGGTGGCTCCGGCTTGCTACGAAGCACAACCGTTCCACATGAGCTGGCTGTTGTGCTCGTAGATCCCTTCCCAAATAATTCATATTCATTCTCAACATTATTACTGCTAGCGTTGGCTGCCACGACAGTATTATTAGCACTGCTGGCACCACTAGTTCCATGACTTCCTGGAGAAAGTAAAGAGCTTTGGAGAAGATTCATTCGGTTTTCAACACTGGACGGGGATTCCATCCCATTTGCATCGGAGGAAGTGTTCAACATGCCCGCTGAAGATAAAGAAGTTGCTTCATCTTTCATATCTTCTAGCTCCTTTGTCGATGTCGTTTTCTTAACGCGGGGGAAACCGCAGTCACTCCGGAAGGATGTGAAATAGCCATCAGTATCCACCGAGTCGGAGTCAGAGACGAGACCATCCTATCAAAATTAAAAAAAGTGGGTATTAAAAAGGAAAATGTTTTATTGTTGTGATTTTAAAGTTTATGAATTTATTTTTATGATGATCCCTTGTTGTTCATGTCATTCTGACGTTGGAAGAGATTTTTTCTCTCTGTCGGAATGGGAAATGGTGTCCACAAACAATGTTGTTTGAATACAATTCTCATCATTTATTTATTACCGTGAAGTTCTCCAGCTGGGGAGTCAAGCACCGATCCTCATCATCAAAAAGGAAATCAGATGAAGTAGACAAAGAGTTAGGATCCCATGGAGATGGTGCAGATGTTGAGCTCGGGACTCCAGGCACACCTTGGGCAGAACTTGTACAACTACTCCAGTGTCCAGAGTCAATCCCATACTTTTTATGATGAGGATGATGCCTATGATGAGTACGCTCTTCTCCTTCGTGCTCATGCTCACCATCTTCATCATCACCCGTCCCTCCTGGTGAGGCAACTGATGTGATAGCTCGTTTGTATTCCACACCTTGAACATAAAAGAGGAGGAAAATTATTACAAGAATCCAATTAGCCTGATTAGAAAACCATCTTCTAGAGAAAATTTATATATGCAAGGTATTTCACATATTTTCTCATCATCTCTACTCCACATTCGGCTCCAGCAGAGCGCCATGCACATTTTTTTGCGATAATGCTTCTCTCCTGACTCCTGTACTACTTTCCAAAATTAAAACGAAATGCCGAGCAGAGTGGAGCCATAACTATCCTCCTCCCTCTTTAAAAACCGCTAGAGACGAGCGAGCAAAAAAGCTCTCATTCTCTCACTTACTCCTAGCTCTCCCCTCTCTTTATCACTGTCAATGGAACTCATTCCCTTTTCTCCAAGCAATTTCTCCAAAAATGGACAATTTTTACTTCTACTTTGACTAAGTACCTTCATAAAATCTCAATTTACGCCTGGTTTAAAGTGATTATTAGGCTCGCAGAAAAGGGGGCTACGAAGGAAGTATTATAGAAAGCCTCTCTCTCTCTCAAACGAAATGCACCGACATAATGTCTCACATTCTCAACAAAACAGCGGAGCGTCACGCATCCATATAAACATGTTTCCATTTTAGAAGATAATGTTTCTTAAAATATACTTAACATGAACATACATATGTATGCTACTCACACATCATCATCTACAAGAATACTTAAACATTTTATGATACTGATAAAAGCACTCGTAAAAGGGTATCCTCACGAACTGCAAAAAAATATTGCCCTCACTTCAACAAAATAAGAAAGATGTGATCTGATAGTGGAGACGGGAGAATCATATTTTAAAGTTCGACATTCATTTCAAGTGATCATACATGATCTCTTGGGGGAGACTAGAAAAAAGTTTATATTCACGTGAAAAATTATGATCATGTCGACACTTTATGAAGAGCAAGAATGAATTAACAAGTGAACATGATGCCTGAGAGGATTTTTTTTTCATTTTAAAATAATAGCAAGCAAGAGATTCATAGAAAATGATATGGATGCAATTTTGCAGTTGAATGGAGAAAACTTGAAGAACGGACAGGGTTCGCCTGAAGACAAAAGTGAGGGATAATGGCTGAGTATGAGCTGATTTTGAGACAAAAGAGCTGAAGACGAAGTGAATGTTTTTTTTCTGAAGTTGTTCTCTTATATGCAATGAAAAACTGCATGACTTTATGACTTTGCTCAACCACAAACTTGACATCGAAATCTCGCCTCAAACTTTAGTTTATGGAATATATCGGGATCCAATCAAGAATGAAATGAAATGGAAGCACTTTTCTTTCTTACTCTTTGTTTGGCATAGAGCCACAAATAGTATTGCGCCTCTTGTTCCTCCTAATCTTCTTGGTGTGCACGACCAGGGAGCGTCTGTTGGCTTTCATGCGATCAAACCCAGCACCAGTGACATCAACTTGCACCACTTGACTCGGGAATGGGGAAGCTAGAGCACGGTTCAACTCTTCTGCTGACTGCTTTTTACGATCTAATGTCGCAATCTTTTCATCCAAATAGTCGTCCAATTTCCAATCCCGGAGGGCGGCAAAACTTGCCGGCTGTTGGTGCAAAAAAATAAGAATTAGGATTCTCACTCTCTTCATCATAGCATCTTCACAACCATTATATAAACTTATTTTTTTGCTACTCTCACACTCAAGATTATATTCAATTATTAGAACCATTTTAATGCATGAGACTCATAATGGGTAACATTAATGTACAAAAAAATGTGCTCCATAATTATTAGTTTCTCTAGCTACGCAGCCAAGATTCACACAGACACACACACATATTATACACATGTACATGCGTAAATATTTGGGAGGCGTCATGTCAAACGAGAAGATATTTAGTGCTGGTCCACATGTTCCACATGTTATGTTCCAATAACAATTTTTCATTGTCAATATTATATTTGCAGGCGAGCCATGACGATCCTCATGAATCTTTTCTCTCCTTCTTCCTTCCTTCCTCTCTCTCTTGCTCTATCTTTCTCAAGAAAAGATTTTCTATTTTACTGCTCCATTTCATTTTCCTCAAACAATATTATTTACTTCAAAAAAATTGTAAATTACTACTATATACAGATACTACTGTATATATAGAGACAGATTTTCTTTTGGTTTTGTACGAAACTTTTAGGGATTGCGCAAAAGGCAAAAAAGGGGAATAAGTAAGTACGTTGAAGAGTAGTCTGTCTATCTTCTGCTGGAGAAAAAAAAGAGGTCTCGGTTATTTTTTTCAGGATCAATGGACAAACCTGACGATGGATACATTACGGCCTTTATGTCCTGTTTATGCCAGGCATGCCCTTTACTCCACTTCATTTTCCATCCCCTTTTCGAAATGTGCATCTGCATCGGCATCATGATCATCATGATCATCATCTGCTAACCGAAATATATATTAACTTTTAACAAACTGATGGTCCCTGAGGAAACATTAAGATGAGGAAACCGCAAAAAAGGAGAGGAGTAGCAGCTTCATGGATGGGTTTTGGTTAAAAATGTATTATCAAACGAGGACAAACTACAAACATGTTAAATGGCTGCGTGTGCCTTCTCTCCCGTTCCGCTCTTTATTGGCCCTTTCCTTTCATTCCTTCTTGACTTTGAGGTTTCAAGGAAGCATTCAGGTTACTACTATATATCTCCTTGCGCACAACATAACACACAAAAAAACCTCGTGTTTCGCATAGTTTAAAAAAGGAATAGTTCTAGTCAGTCAGCATTGAATAAACTAAAGTAGGAGTGGAGAGACAAAGGGGGAAATTGTTTGTACTTTTTTCCCTCAACTGCCAAAAATAGGGTATTAATGAGTGACTTTTTTTTAGATATATTTATGTTGTGAAACATTCCGTCTCTGCGTCAAGATATTCTGGGCAGTATATGGAAGGAAGGAAGAAGGCTAGCGAGAAGAGATAATATCACAAATACGCGTGGAAATGCTTCACTGCAGTCCAAACCCTCTAACATCAATGTTTTTAGAAAAAGGAGACTGTTTACGGAGAGAACGGAATGAAATAAAGGAGCCACAGCCAAAGAGAATTTCTTTTTTCGTCTCTTTTTCTAGCAATTGCGAACGTTTTTTTCTCCATGACTAAATGACGAGCAAACCGATCACTCACCATGTTTTTGTTCTTTTTTCCGCTCTCCTATTATTGCTACGGTGTATGGTGTGGTGTATAGATTGGGCTAGAAGTGGAGTGAGTTGGTGAGAATCAGAAAATAATAAAACCCTGTGGAAAATTGCTGGTGCAGCGGTTGTTTTTGTTCAACACACACGACAAGACTCTCACTTATTTTCTACTATAATATGATATGATGTGATCCTGACGTACATATACTTATGCCCATTATTTTGAGAACTTGACGGTGTGGTCTCTTGGTCTGCTATATGGTCTTGTGATTTGATGGCTTTTGTTTTTTATTACTTTTTTTTTGTACCGCATCAAAATGCCTGTTTTTCATGCAAGGATTTCCATACTCATTTTCATGACAATAAAAACGTGTGTGTAGTTGTGTAGTGCTCAAAGTTTCGTCACGTTTTTAACTTACCCTTCGACTTTCCAAGGAGATCCGGCGTTCCAGCGAGCGTTGTGACGCCAGAATAGGGGAGCGAGGTGGGAACACGGGTTGGTGGGCTCCAGCATTTTCATACAACTGGATCATGAACCGGGGACGAGAGTCCTTTGTCAATAACTTGGAGTGGAAAATCAGCTCAGAGCGAATATGAGGCTTGATACAGTTGGAAACATCATCCAACGTTCCCTCCGCTAGAAATAGAAAAAAGTCAAAAAAGAAAATTAAATTTCCGCTTTAACAAATTGCCCTCACATTATGTCATAATATTATAAACTTTGTTATAAAATAAGTTGAAATGAATGAGCTGTATTAAATGTTTGACTTTAGTTTGGCTCCTGTCATAAAAAACTATATCATATCATCATCATCATCTTGAAAGAGTTTCATCATATCGTCATAAGGTAATAATAAGAAAAGAAAATGGATTTTGTGCTATGTTGTGTGATGCATATAAAATATGCTACACATACTATACCACGCATCGCCACCAATAAAGGAATCAATGTCAAAAGGAGACGTGTGTAAAACTAGTGTAAATCTCTCAGTAAAGTACTTTCAAGTGGAGGAGAGCAGCTGCCTCTGCCTACTTCTTCTTCCTCCACTTTTCAAAAACATTCCATTTACTTTTTCTCCACTCTCATACACTTTTTTAAAACTCAATTCATGTTTCTCAAATTTTTTGCACTCATTTGTCGCTTTCTTTTTTAGACTTCATTAGGAAATAAACTGAGCAGAAACAACAAGACGAGTGATTTGCTCTCTCTCTCTCTCTCAATAACATTTTTTGTCTCTTGTTACAAAAACACCACACTTATAATTTAAATGCATAAGCATATTAAGCCATGCTAAGTATAGTGTGGGCTGTTGTAACTGTTCTCATTGCCCATTTTAAAGGCAATATAATTTAGACAAGGAACCATCCTAATTTCTGTCAAAATATGAGTTGTTTGTGCTCTCTCTCCCAAGAAATAAAAAAGTGATAATTTAACGAATGATAGTATCCAGCAATAAAGTCATACTTGAGCTATTTACTTTATTGCGGGGAAGAAAAAAGAGAGAGAGAGACGAAAAAGGGATAAAATCTGTTTTCCACATTTTTAACAGAGCAAACGAACACCCACATTTTTCTTCATGAACAACAACGTGCTATACATGAAATGAGCACAGTTGGAAAAATATGAGGTAAAATTTTTATTATCAGACATTTCCTGCCGTTTCCTGATTTACGACCGTTGCGTCATCTCAAGTGGATTGTGTATTATTGCCTAAAGCCTTCTAATAAAGCAAGGTTTTACGTGGATGGATATGTGTCCATCAGAGGTACCAATTTCCATTTCCCTCCTACACGTTGACATTTTAACCTTTTTTCTCCTTGTTTGTTAAAATCCTATGAAATCACTACATCATTCTTGTTGGAGTCAAAATCATCGTATAAATTATAAGGCGGCAGAAATGCAAGGGTTTGGGAATAATATTTGACATTGTCAATTGTACCCCGTTTTCTTTACAGAGTCTAAGACGTAATGTCTTGTAAATTATTTTATGGCTATTTGCCTTTTTCCTAGCCCAAGGATTTCGAGAATTGGTTGAATGAGAAAAGGAGACGAGGGTACAAATAGAGATGACAAATTTCCGTTTCATTGTGAAAAGCCTTCCGCAGATAAAAGGTATAAATGTAAATAGTATGTAAAATATCATCTGTACCCACAATTGTTATAGATAGATATCTATCCCAAGATTATATAACGTACATATTATGCATCCTATTTGTTATGCAAACAAGAATGAAACATGTTGCTGATGCTACCTAAATAGCTAAGTAATTGCATGATATTTACATGCACGATTCTTCCACAGCAATGCAATGAAATAATGGACAAACATAAATCAAAATACTTCAAGAAAAAAAGAAGGCTCCAGTCACCAGTAGTTTGTATGTGCTACATGCTACATCAAGATTAGCCTTGTTTTGTTCCCCACTCATTCGTTTTACTCAATTCCCAAATTTTTATTGTTAGGTCGCCTTTGCCTTCTACACTTTTCACAGGGTTTGGACTTTGGAATATTATGCAATAATGCACTATCGTAAAAATGAATTGTATATTGGGGACGGGTAGCAAGAAGGTGCTCCTGTATACCATAAATACTTATATACCAGTACCAGCATATCATAGAGCCACGTCCCTATCTCTAATCCAAATAAAAATGAAGAAAGAAAAACACTAACTCCTGTTTCTATCCCGTATACTATCATGTTTCTCCTAAATGTTAAATGCCGTGGGACAGGGTTTGTTGTGTTCTGTTATGTTGTAAGGTGACATATTCCTGTATGTAGATACTTAGCATGTAACAACTTCAAGACAAAATTCTCATTCTTGGAATGGAATCTTACTGGATTTCAACTTGTTGCTCTTCTTCTCCATCTCCTTCTCCTTTTTGTCCTTAACAAGAGCCTAATATTTGCCGTGCATATTCAACAAGGTATAATGTTTCCTTTTTCCATACAGATCGCATTTTTTACTTACTGATCCACCACATCATTTCATTCCATGAAAATGACTGGATTGTAACTAGTTGGTAAGTTACCTTTTGTCTTTGTTTTATGACCTCTCTGTTGGTGCTCTAACGCTAAATTTATTAGCCCATTTCTACCAAAAACAACTAAACATTGCCCTTCTTTAAAAATTTTGATGTGACTAGTTTTATATTTTATTTGGAGCTCAAGTCCATTTATATATATGGTCATACTGCACCATTAATGTGGCACTGTGATGATGTACGATGTATATACAATGTGTATGCAAATGATAATAATATTCTCTTTCAATTAATGCAAAATGCACACATTTTTTAAATAATACTTAATACAGCATCCCATTCTTTCATTTGCTTCGTGGAGGTCCAATCCCATTTTTTGTGGTTTGGTCACTCGCTGTTTTTGCTAGCCCCGCCGAGACGAAGAGGAAACGAGATTTTAATGCATTATGTAAACACAAGAATAAAAATGTGTGTGTGTGTAGCTTCAAGCAAAAATTGAAACCAGGCTCAAATAATTGCCTACATTAAAGAATGTAACTTTGATACATGATGATAATGATAATCCTAATTTGCATCCAACTAATTCCTTAAGACTCTCTTATTATCCGTTTCTCATCATCATAACCATGCTCGTCCTCATAGCATCATGATATGAGTATGTGGGTAATTTAATACAGATTTTAATTTCCATTTCATCCTTTCTTACACATTTCAATGTTTACAATTTATATGTAAATCTTTTCTCTCTTGACTTCCAAGCAGTTCATGTTCATCAAGACAACGAGAAGTAAACTGATTGTCCGTTAAAAACAGGGATGGGACCACGAAGAATTGGTTTTGAGCACGGAAACTTGATTAAATTTTGAGCACTTTTTGTTCTTTCAGTCCCACAGCTAAAGTGAGTACATCACAAATTTTTAAAGTTCCTATTCTTCGTGATCGTTGTATATTTTGTTCACAGAGAAAATGAGAGGTTGAGGAAGTGTATTGAATGACCATAATGATCGTAATCATAATCGCATCACATTTTTTGAGAAGGAAATAAATACATGCACGATGTAGATGTTGTACTCGTTAGTATCTCTGAAAGTTTGGAGATATATGAAGATATGATATATATGTGTACGTAATGCAGTAACATTATAGAAAGGAATAGATTATTGAGTGAAGTTCAATTTTTTCAAGGGGATTATTATTACTGGTCATAATCAACAGGATGATGATGGCGTATTGGATTCAACAAGTAATCATCTTGTCCCGAACCAATAATATGTGATGCTAGATCCTCTTTTCTTCATCGTTATCGTTGTTGCAACACGCAGAGCTCAATAATCCCCATGATCATCGTCATCATCACCACCAATATTGGCTAATATAATATGTTAAATTCATAGTCTTATTTAATTCTTATCATTATGTACCCTACCATATCTTATAGTGCATCTTTTTCTTCCATATTCAATATTATCTATTAATTCTTCTCGTAATCTGAGCCTTAATATACAAGATTTTCACCATAAATGATTACGAATGACGAAGCATTCTAATCCTCTGTGTCTGTGGAACATTTTCAGGGATGAGACTATCTATGAGAGCAACAAGTTGGTACAGCGTTTAAAAATGTCCCTGAAACAGTTTGCCTCTCTCACTTGCTTCGGCTTTTTTGGCACTCTCTCAGTCACTTGGGCTTGAAGTATAAGGTTTTTGTCAAGGAATGCGCTGACCATCATCATCATCATCTTCATCATGATAATCATAATCACGCTTGCTGAGCCGAGACTGATTCACTACCATCAACTATCAACCCAACCAAACTAAACCATGGCATAACACATTACATTCCTCTTCTCCCTCTTTACAATTCAGAGTCCATAGTTATGAAGCCCTACAGCAATTTATTTACTTTTCCAAGTGCACACAGTTCTTTTCCTCGCTCATGAATGGAGAACAAATAGAAAGAGAATCATGATGATCATGATGATGATGAGGAGCACAGGTACATTAATAGCCGAGGAATGAAGCTCAGCCTCAAAATTTAAGAAGCTCTCACACAGCAGGGAGCAAGCCACAAGATGAAAAAGACTGGGAACAAAATGACACTTTTTTTATTCTAACCGTTAAACCTGTGCATTCATATTTATCACGTAAAACATTCTTTTAGCTTGCATTTAGAAACATTGTTTGATCTACAAAATGGAACACACAACGTAAAATACATGAGAATTCCTGTATATCCTTATTTACCTGCTATTCCTCTCAACAAACTACACACAGTAGAAACGATGAATATGTTCGCATTATGTAATAAAATATCACCATCATCAACCTTCTGTTTCAACATCATCAGTATTCTAGCTTAGCAATACATTATTTTGTAATCTGGACAAAAAAACATTTCATTTTTTCACGATCCTAAAAAAACTCGGAGAAAATCCAGCTATACGCACTTAAAATCAGAGGAAAAAGTGAATGCGGCTACAGTTCCATTGCCAGTTAGACTGGGAAATAAGCCAAAGGCTGGCTGGCTGGAATGCAAAGAAAAATATGCGCTTTTGCTCAAGCAATCAAGTGAAAAAATGTAAACATTTCATTAGGAGCTCCAACTTATCCTCCAACTCGAACTCTCCAATTCATTACTGTAGCCAGTCAGCCAGACCAGAGAGCCGACGCGGCGTCGACTTTACTCTTCCAGTTTTAGAATACAATTTTCCATATGAAACACAAACCAACATTTACAAAACTCTCATTCATGACATTTTTTAAAAAACCATGTTGCTTCATCCACCACCACAGGATAAAAACTGGTCTTTGTGGGAACCTCCATTTAACTCGGTTCTCCCTGATATTTGTAAATAGTGTGGGATTTCTTAAGCTCTTACCCTCGCCTCAATTCCCTGTGTATTTCAATAAAAGTAAAATTGAATTGGGTAAGAATGAACACACATACCTATACATGAATTCAAAAAGGTTTCTTGCGCATATAATATTTGACAAGCGTAAAAATGATTTTTTTTGTTTTGTGTGGGGGAGGTAAGTATAAGGTAGTCGTTTCATAAAATGAGTGGGAAGAAAATAGCTAGTTAAGCCGAAAATTATTCTCAGTTTTGTAGAAAACTTTTAGAAAGCCGTATTCAAACATTTTACCACTTCCAGTAGAATAGGAAAATGCCGTAATTGAGAGAGTGTGAAGAAGATTGGGTATCCTGTTTTCTAAACTTCTCGTTTAAAACGGGAGGAACAAGAATGGATAATGGGATGCCATGCCAATGCCATGAATAAGCTTCCTTTTTCTACTTATTTACTGTGTACATTTCAAAACGATCTTGAATTTTGTCATTGTGTTCTACTAGCATCTCCGATCTCGTCATATAGTCATCACATCAATTCACATGATAGTCGGAAGCAAAAAGTGAGGATTGTACAACAATGCAAACAAGAGTTGAAAGGATGATTTTACTCTTCCAAGAAAATGGTAGTGATCATCATCATGATATGAGGATGACAACAATGAGATGAGTATGATCAACAAATGGCCATGAAGACTGAAGAGAGAGAGAAAGATAGAAAGAATACAACCATGTCGTTCCTTTTTGTTCGACTCCAGAAACTGCATGTCGAGCTATTTTTCCACCTTTCAATGGAAAAAAAACATAGTGAAGAAGAAGAGGGAGGGAGAAATAGTCGTAAAAATACAAGGCTTTAATTTGTTTGTTAAAAAAGTGTATATGACTTGAAGGAAGAAGAAGCCTGAAGGCAACTAAAGTTATGCACGGCTTGGCTATTCCTGTACCCTGGAGGCTCTTTCATCTTCCTTCCTACTTGCTACTAAATATCCAGTCCAAAAAAAACTTTGAGCTTCATCTTCTCTTGTTTGTTACAAAGAAACGCACTCAAATTCAAATAAACTGTTTTACATGTACATCACGAACTCAGCAAGCAAGACGAGAAGAAAATAACAGGAACAAGTTTGAACTTGAAGAAAGAATGGAGGACGGAGGAGCAACAAGAATGTATCATTGTTGTTTTTAAAAATACATTATCTACCATTTCCCAATGACAGACAAGAAAAATCTTCTCTTCTGGACTGGAGATCAAGTGCAACAGCATCTCCATATATAATATATACATGTCTAACTATCTCTATCTAGAGTGTGTACACGCTGATTTTCTTTCTTTAAAACAAAAAAACAGACAGGAGGAAAACAAAGAGGAAAAGAACATGATGATGCTATTTTTCTTTAACAACAAGTGAAATTCACTTGTCTCCCTCTGTCTTATAATACAACCAACCTTTTTCCTATGTATTCTCCTCTGCTTCGGTTCCTCTTCACAGATTTTTGAGGATAGTAATAATTAGTGTATATGCAACACAAGCTCGATTCAGACTCTCTACGTTTTGAAGGCTTTTATCATTGCTCACAAAAGTAATAAAGTTGCCAGCGAGTTGAAAAGTGTAAAATAGTGTATGCACGAAAAAAAAGTAAAAAAAAACATTAGACAAACATCCCAATTTTTCAATGTAGTCACACAGTTCACGGCGTCCCCTTTTATTTCGGGCTTCCAACCGAGTGAATTTGCTACACGGTTATTTTCCACCTTTGAAACTCAACATCATAGTTAATGGGATCCCGCAAGGGAGTAAGAAAATGAGTGCCACCGTCATCCCACCAAGACCTAAGCAGAGAAGCATCACAATAGCAGCCACACCATCGGCAAATTATGTCGTGAAATTATTGTTGTGCAATATCACACTGAATAGCTATTTGGGTAACGAGTTAAAATGACTGTGACTGTGTCCGTTACCGAGAGAGAGAGAGAGAGAAAGAGTTAGTGTTTATGTGCGTATCTTTATTACTCACATGGGTACATAGACAGATTTATTTTCTCCTTCCTTTCATATCTATTCCTTAAACTAGACTTTTTTTATATGTTAGTGTAGAAGCTAATAAATGGAGAAGAGAAGAATAAGAATATCCTGGGACATGAGGATCATGATGACATGGCTTCATTACAAGTCTTGAAGATATATCCACTCCACAAGCATAAGAAAGAATCACAGAAATTATCCTCCGTGCCGAATTGGTTTTGCGAGTAAGTGAAAAAAATGTTAGTGACAAATTGCAGACGTTCAACGTTTATAAATGTATATAGGTAAGGACTTTAGCTATGCATTTTTTCTGAAGAAGGACATAGATTCGGCAATGTTTGATAATGTTACAAAGTCTCAGCCGCTTCCTCTCTCGCTCTCTCTCTCTTCTACCATTTATTTGTCTACATTCACATTCACAAAACTTCAAATGCAATGAATTCATTTCTGTTTTGGTCAAGCAGTAGGAAAGGCGAGCCTTGAGGATAATAAACAAAACAGCAGCAGCGGAAAAAATATATAATATATACGCACTATGCATTTATGGCAAGGCCTTTTTCTGATTCCATTACGTCTTCTCAATGAGACATGAAATCAAAGAGAAGGCAAGAGGAAAAGGTGTGAACGAAAGGCATAGCACATTGTCATCATCACCATGAGTCAGAAACAGTTTTTTATAAAAAGAAATATACATACATACATACACACAGAGGACGGAACGACGATGAGATTCTTCTTTCAACACTTTTTTTTTCATTTTCCTTCAAGGGAACACACATATTTTGAGACGTTCACAGTGATTACCTTTTTAATGGGTTGTGAACGAATGATTATTGCCAATGATGTTATTAAGCGTGAAAGACGAAAAATTATGATGATAATGGTGCCAGTAATAATGACGAGGATTCGCTATGTTCCATTGTATCGTATTGTATTACATATTTGGTAAGTGTGGGCAGGCCAGGGCTGCAGTCTCTCCACAAGCCCATTAAAAATTATACTGAAATTATTTTACCGATAAAAGGATAGGAGTGAGTACACCTCAAAGGAACTAGTGAAGAAACATTGATGAATGTATTTCATGCACACCACTAGGCACAAGTACTTATATACCAACTAAATAAAACGTAGCCACCAGTCAACTAATATAATTTATTATATCGAAGTAACAACAACGGGCGATAATTCTGGACTCAATGAACAGAAATTTATATATATAAAAAACGTGTGCTGGTGAGAATAAAACTGGGTCCACCCTTTCCATTTCCAGCAAACAAAGAAGGCGAAGAAGAAAAAGGAGGAAGGGGGTTAAATGGGGATGGATGCTTGGAGAATGTCAAAATGAAGAAGGAATGTGAAAATACCTTTTAACACTTTCAACAACGTTTACTTTTTTCACTAAGAAACTTCGGCTTTTGAGCTGACAACGCTTTGCACTTTAAAAGTGCGTTTCAAATTTTTATCACGGTCTTCTACAACTCCCCAGATTTGTATCTATGAATGAGCATAAGGAAGGTGACCAAACTATGGGGATGTCATCAATTGTGCTTCAATTACCGATAATTGAGTGTTTTCCTCTCAAATTGAGTAATAATGACAGTTATGTAATGCACACCCATTCATTCACTATCCACAGCATTGAGAAAGACCATAAGGAATTGAGGATTGCCTCTTGAAACTTGGATGTTATCAACATAATAATAATCATCAAGAGTAGTAAGTTGCAGTTGCAATCGAGTGTAATGACTGAGGAAGATCTTTTTCGCAAGAGAAAATATGCGTAAATTCTTATGCGCGTTGATCCATTCCCTTCCAAAAAAAGAGATAGAGAACATCATTATAACCGACGAGTCATTCATGACGATTAACCACAGTGTAGACCGTCGTCATCCTCTTCGTCCTCACAATTTTTTTTCAAAAGCAGCAGCGTAACTCACGCAGAACGACGCTGCTGCTATACATTCAGTCAACGCAGCATTTAGTATCAATAATGCATTTCACTCAAAACTACTTTTTTCTTACTTTTTGTATTACCGACAGTTTAAAATTTTAAACTTGCTCTTTTATTTCAGCACTAGTTTTTTTCGGCTTGTCATCATCACATCACATCACCATCATCCTCATGAAAGAGAAACGCTGTGTGTGTGCTGAACACTAAATTCTATTAAAACTGTTGTCTCAAAATGTATCTACATTCAATCCATTTCATTGCTTCAACAGAAATTTCCTCTCATGATCATCACATTCATCACCATGATCAAGCAGAATGACGTGGACTGGGTTGCACTAATGGTATGCTTGCATACCTCACACGCAGTCCACGGTTTTCTTCCAAAAAAGGAATAGTTTTTGTCATCCATTTCCTCACACAACGTTTAACTTCTTTTTACACCAGTTTAGAATGCGAACGACATTCGATTTTTTGTTCAATTTAGACACAATTCGTAACGTAAAATGCGTATCTATACTTCTCCTCTCTACTTCCTCCCCCATTATGCCTTGCATTTTCTAGTTTTTTTTCTTACGCAGACTTTCATAAAATCCATAAAACTGCACTTTTCTCCAGAAAATGGAGCAAGTAAGGGGAAGAAAAACAAGGGAAATCTGGGAAACATGAGGGTAGTTCGTAGCTCCATGACACTAAGTTCTAGCTCTCCGTTTCAGATGAAAGAAAATTTCCCGTTACCCGTGGAATGGGAGTTGAGGGTATTTTCCCCGTTGTCAAAGTGCACAATGAACTTAATCCAATATTTATTACAAAACTGCTATGTGTGTATGAACGTATGCATGGGGCTTGGTTCCTTTATAGCATTAAGATATTTACACACACCCTATTTATTATATTATCCGATATATTTTGTTGAGTTGAGTACGGAACTAGGATTTGGAGGTGTATTTGAGAGACTATATTACAGCAGTTAGAGTACGCGGTTCATTACGATAATAAGCCTATGTTTCCTGAAAAACGATGATGAGGCCTTTTCTTCCTTGCTCAATGATAACTTTTAGGGAACCTACCCTTGTTGGGCATATCCTCAAGTTACAAACCTACTGAAAGAGCACACTTTTACATCCACATTTTTGTAAGTGAATAGATCACCAACAACTTGAAATAAACTTTAACACGCTATATGATATGATACAATGAAAAGGGATGAGCAGATTGGATTTATCTCTTAGGGTTTCCAACATGCACGCCTTGTTTCAGTAGAAACTACGGAATTGAAGGGATTGGAGTAATGCGGTGTCATATTTTAAGGCACGAGCGTTTTCGACTTATTGGCATGATACAAAAAAAACTACATTCTTTCATTCACCGTAAAAGAGATCCCATTTCAATTTTTCGTGCACGGAGGCTCATCCGGTTTTTGGGAGGCTTCACCACCAAATTTTTTTTATTATGAAGCTGACTAAAGAACAGCTCTAGAAGCCTATTAACCAAGATTTTTTTATTTCCTCCCGTTTTATTACGTGAAATAGCTTATGGCTCTGCTGTTAAGTGAGTTATGTCGTTGAGGAAGTGGATGAGAAGGAGAGAGAAGAATATTTTATGCTTTTGTGCTCAAGTGTCTCTGTCACAAGAGAAGCAGGATCATAAAGCATCAGCATGACAATAAGGGAGAAAGAGAGAGAGGACAATCTGTTGAAATTGTCACCTAAAAACTGAGAAGCTAAAAGGGGATCAGTCATGCCAGAGCCAGATCAGTTTTAACAAGTTTAACTAGCATATTATATTATTATATTATCAACCCACGTTCCTCCGGAAACAACTTTTCGTCTGGCAGTACAAGAGAGAGGGTAAGGACAGCCAAGTTGAAACTAAAAGTAGGGTATTTTAGTAATGAAATGCAGATGAAAAAAGAGCACTCAAATGAGAATTTGGTGTTTAGTGGCTTCTTTTCAAATGCAAAGCACACATTGCTTCCTTCCTCCCTTCTTGGTTTTGACAGTGTTATCTGTTATGTTATGTAATGTCGGTGCTATTAATGTGCATCCATGGCGTGTGTAGTTTGGACTCAAATAATGCATAGAAAGTGTCACTTTCCATGCTCCACAACAATCACATCAAGACAAACAAAAATACTCATGTCAGATTAATTTGGAATACTTCGGAAATTGGAAAGTAGACAAAAGTAATCAAGTTCAGTTTTTCTGCTGCTCCTACTCACTTAAGATTTAGAGAGAGAGAGAGAAAGAGAGACTGATGTGATGACATGACATGAAACATGACATGCTTAATCTATACTTATGGCTAGTTCGTGCACTTACTCAATATGTTTCAACTCCTTTGAGCTCTTCCCAACAACAATATTTTGATTCCAAACAAAATGATTTATGTTGGATGATCATGAAACCATTCAATTTATTCAATCAATCCGCCTTGTTAGTCTTGTAGAAAAGAAGAGTATGCCTTTTACACTTTTATTTTTAGCCTAAATTCCAATTCCAGTGGATCTCACACAGGCACAAGTTGTTTTTATACTTGAAATAATAATTTAATGGCTTCCTTTCATATTCCCTTTCTGCTTTCGCCTGGCTCTTTTTTGGTTCGCCGCTTGAGGCGAAGCCGGTAACGTGCGCGTTCATTTAATTGCGTGACTACGTTTATAAATCCCTCTCCTTCATTTGCATAAATCCCCCCAAAAAAAAGTTTAGTATACATTTTTTCTGCTCCCAATTCATTCATACTCATTTATAATAGATGATGTCGATCATCATGATTTTGATATTATGATGATATGTGTTAGGTATTGACTAAGGCATGGCTTATTATCAATTATTTAAAGTGATCCCATCTGCTATGCTTTATTTACCCAGTTTTCAACAAAGCAATTGGATTTGTTTTTTTTTCTTGTTCGACGACTCACTACGTTTTCCAAATAGAAAAAATGGGTAGGCAATACCCAACCAAACCAACACCACAACCCTTTTCCCTGTCTAATCTTTCATCAAAAACTCAAAATCAGTTTGAAGAGCCTCTGGTGGTGTCGGTTGCTCTTTCATATGGTTCGTTGCCTGCCATTTATAGCTGAATTCTTGTATGCCAAATTCTGATCTGATTTTTATTAACATTTTTTTCTGCCCCTCAAGCTTTTTTAAATCCTTAAACAAGAGCAGGAGAGAGATCCGCTGTTTTTGTTTTTCTACTCAACAAAAACATTTTACCAAAAAGCCGAAACGGTGGCTTGAGAATTGGAGGGGTCGGAGGGAGCCTAGTTTTTTCCACTGAATCATGATGTGAAATCCAGACGCACAAATAAATATATACATTTTTTTAAATGACATGGAATAGATTACTCATTTCTAAATAATATGTTTCGCTACGGACGTCCTGACTTGAATTTTATATACATACCACTTCATTTTCATTCATTGGAGAAAAGTTGGTTTTTAAAAGTCAGCAAGTCAGCATTTTATTTCCAAAAGTTGTACTTGTACAAAGTATTTAGGAGTACTTTCAAAACCAAAACTAGAGAGAGAGAGCAAAAGAGAAATATCTGGAAAAGGAAAAAGTCACGTAGATTATAGACCTTTTTGTTTTTTGTGTGGAGATAACGATTTATTTCCTTTTGGCCTATTTCCTCTTTGCCATCAGTCATAAATAGATAGTTTCATTCGTACATTTGTACCCCAGAGAAGTGAGTTAGGACAAAAAATATATATATATTTATCCTAGAATTCTTCTCCTGCTCCCGTGGAACTTATTTTTTCCTCTTTTCCCCATCTTATTCTATTGTTATTAGTAGAATATTACTCTAGATGGAAATCTGGAGAAGTAAATGGAATTATGAGGGGATTTGTATGGATGAGATGAGGCATGCATGCAACCATGCATCATGCATCATATCACTTTCTCCAGCACACAACAAGACAAGAGTCACAGTCATGTCACAAACATCCTATTTTTCCTTCACCAAAACCAAAAACTGAAGCAATTGCTATTACTCTATATCCTACTTCTTTTTTACAACTGTCGACTTCACTGGGTGAATAAGTAAAGCATATATTTATTCTTGTACGTTGTCTTTGACATAATATGATTGTAGCTATTTTTGTATCACTATATATGTACGTATAATCATATAATGTGAATGGACATGTGGGAGAGGGCACACCAATACCACACGAGCCGACCTTCCTATTCAAATAAACATACAACACACAAAGTTTATTATAAGTTCTTCACATAGCGTAGCACACGTCCCAAACTAAAATGCATTTTAGAATGTGCATTATATGCTATGCACATGCTGCACATGTATCTAAAAGTTTGTTTAGTTTTGAAAAAAGTAGTTTTAAAGAGAGAGTAATTCTTTGATCTAAAGTGCACTTTGTTCCTTTTCGGAATGATCATGATCGTGATCCCTATCAGTTTTCTTCTTTTAGGTTTGGGTGGTAGTGATAGCTGACAAGAGACTAGATAGAAGTAGTTGTAACAGTTTAAGTTATTCATGCTGCCCGTCTCACAAGTAATATTATGAAATATGCATAAGTTGAAAGAAAAGTGGTTCCAAAACATGGGATTTGACATGAAGCTCCCCATCAACTCAAACTATAGATATTGAACGCTATATATAGCCATTACTACTCCACTACATTACTAGAATCGGATCTGAGAATAATGTTTATTGGAAATAGAAAATGAGTCATAATAATAATACCCCGATATTGAGTTCTGGAATTGAGAGCAGGGTTGGGTCAAAAGAAACTTGAGAATGCATCCAATTTTCTTTAACGTTTCTCTGGCTTGACAACGATGCAATGTAATGTAACTAGAAACTTTTCGCTCTCTCTTAACAGCTTACGGTCAAAGGCAACCCTTTGTTTTCATTTGAAACGGTACTTCCCCCATAAATGTTTTTTTTTCTTTGAGGTGTCCACTTTAATCTTGTAGACAAACAAAAAGAGAAGAAGAATGAGCAAACGCTTCTTTTTCACTTCACAGCGCGGTCAACAGCCGTATCAAGAGCGGTGTCATTATTATTTTGTGCATAAAATTTTAACATCAACCTCATCATTCGGGAGACAAAGACGGAGCTTCATTATATTACAATAGCCACAAGCTTTTCATTCATGTTGGTAATATAAATCCGTCATAATGCAAAAAATGAACGTTCCGGAATTTGGAGAGATAGATAGAGAGAGAGACCAACAACCAACCTCTCACATTGAGTCAAGTGAGTGTTTGCTGCTCAAATAAAGATGATGATGATGATTATCATCATGCAACGAAATGAAGTGGCCACATCACATCCAAAAAACAATGGAAGACGACGATATACCACCACACGACCATCATAAAACAACGAGACGGTACCTATTTAGTGCATTAAAATCAGTTATTTATTTACCACCTCCCACCACATACCACACCAATCCAATAGCTTCACCTTACATTCCCCCATACATTTAGAATTGCACATGAAAATCAGCATTATATCCCTTCTTGTGCATGCAAATGCCATGTTGATTAGGATTAATGAGACTATCATCATGATCAACTCTTATCCTTTTCATCTCTTCTCTTTTCTCACTCAACTCAGCCCTCCTCTTCTTCCTTTACCCAATTCATTTCATGCATACTTTACCGAAAAAAAACTATTCAAAACTTAAAATGTAAAAGGCACAATGAAATGGAAGAAAAAAAAACAAACAAAAAACAGTAGACACATATCAAACAGACACGAAAAGCATAATCCAATTAGGATATTCTATACTTTTCTCCAACCAAAATGAAATTTCTACAAAATCCAATCTTCCATCAAATTCCTGTTGACATAAATCATTCTTTCTGGTTGCAATTGCAAATCTAATTGACTATCAGACAATGTGGGGAAACAAATGTCTGCCTCCAAAAAAAAAGTATTGGCTGAAGCAACGTGGTAATTGGAATATTGCATGTGTGCATCACTTTTAAAACCTTCTTTTCCACAGTCAACAGTGTATCCTTTCTTCGTGATTTATCCATTTCAATTACTTTGGAGATGGATAATACCGAAATTGTTATCTGCAAAAAAAATATATATATGCATAAACAGACATAAACATGCAAATTTAATGGAAAACTATGAGTCTCATTTTTTTATACGAAACTAGACAAAATGTTTCTTCTCTCAGTTTAAAAGTTATTACGCTTTTACGACGCTCAACCAACTTGCCCTGCCAAACCACCTGAGCCATATAAATAAGCCAAGTTGAACATTTTATTTATTTTAGCTTCATATTTTTAAAAATGCCAACAATAAAAAAAGCTAGTGGTTCATGGCTACCAAGCAAACCATTTTCTTCTTCACCTTATCTGCCAACCATGAAGCCAGTAATTTGGCTGTTGAAGTTATGAACCACCTGCATCATCATCATCTTCTTCATCCGAGATTCTAAAGTGTAGACCTGGCAATTAAAATGGTTTAGACCGTGCTCGCACTTTTATGCTGGCATCATATATAAAAATATATATATTTTATTAGCCAAGTGCACACACACGGTAATTTAATGGAGAAATGTATTTTAAACCTCGTTGCCTTAACTCTCTAGAAAACAAGAGAATGGATGCTCAGTGTTATTTTCTTTTATGAAAAAAAAGAAAAAACGGAAGAAGGATGGAAAACTAGAGTTAAAGTTAAATTTAGCTACCTACTTGTTATATATATAAAAATGAAGATAAGAAGCGGATTTAAAGTGAAATCATCAAGCAATATTTTGTCGTTTGATATGAAAACAAAGAAGAATCAAAATAATACACATTGTTTTGCATTATTGTTTTCATAAAATTAGAAACGATACATAATGCATATTCACTGCATGGCACTTATTCATTAGACAGAAAATGCAAATGTGGTTTTGCACTCAAAATTGCATATCACATCGCATCACACAACCCATCATCATCATCATCATCATATATGATCAGTCAGTCCCATGATGATAGCAACATAAAAGGCAAGTAAATTAAAGGTAAGAGGAGCTAAACACCAGTTCCCTATCGTATGGAAATGCAGAGAGTGAAAAGACAGGAAACGGGAGGTATTTTTTCACTAAATAATAATTGTGAGTAATAGCATGTTATGGGTACATCATTCATATGCATATTGAAATTAAATGTATGAATGGACGGTGCTAGTGAACAACAGGAAAAATGTGGGCATACCCACATAAATATATATAATATGCATATATTCTCTGCACCCGGTCCCCTTTTCATTTGTGTCTAAGGAATAACCTACCTACCAAGCCAAGCCATATCTCATCATCGTCGATTCCGCAACAATCATCATATTAGAAAGGTAAAGTAGCCAAACCAAACCAAACTATACCACAGCACCACACACACACAGACATAGAGACACCACCACTCCTAGCAATTTTTATATCAAAACTGTAACTTGTAAGCAGGAGCAATTCCAAACCAATGGGGATATAAGAAGAGTAGTCATTTTTCATAAAAGTATAACAATCATCGACATCCTCTCATCATAATAACTTTTATCATTCTCACATATAAAGTTTACCATCATAATCATCATCATCATCATCAATAAACTATTCTAGATGCTCTATCACATTCACAGCATTGCACACAAGAGTAATAAGCGCATCATAATATCATAGCATCTAGGTACATCCTATAAAGGTATAATAGTTGGTGCTTGATTCTAATATAAAAGGTGTATTGGAAGAGAGGTATGAACACGAAAAAAATGAGTTAACTAACAAGATGCACAGATACAATATGATATTTTCCTGCTAAAGTGGCATAATAATCGTATCATCATCACATCACTAAAATCTAAAATACTTTTTCATGAGGATTGGTGTGCCTCGGCTCTCAGGTGGCGAAAATGGCAATGCTGAACTGGCATGACATGACATGACAATGAGGTGCAGCTGCTGCACAATCCGTCCTTTCCTTTACTATATACATTTGTTGGTTAGTTAATATCAAAGTTGTACATCTGCATCATCGGTCTCGTTGATCTTGATTAGATTCATCGCATCACGTCTCTCTCATTTTATCGCTACATATTGCACCAAACACCATGTAGCCACAATGTTGGATTGGAGTAGGAACTTTACTATTCAACTTTCCAATAACAATTTGCCTATCACATCTCCCCATATGATAGACATATATACTTATGCCACACACGACACACAAGAACGGATTTGAATGTCCTTTTTAAAAAAGAGTAGAGAATCTATTTATGTCTTCCCCTTTCTCAAGATAGTATAGGACAAGGAAAAATGTTACTGTAGAATGAATATACTTATATAGCTTCAAGTTATGGTTTTTATGTTGATTAAATCATCCATTAACATTATCATTATCACTCTATCCACACAGCCCCTGAGAAAGATTTGTCTTGTCTTGTCTTCTCTTATCACATAATGAGCTAGCGATTGAGCTGACTTGGCTTCTTGGTCTTCTTGGCTCATGCCATCCTATTCCCGTGTATTGATGATGGGCATGTGTGTGGATGATGATATGATGGGAAATAGAAGCTGTGATTTTAATGAGTTCAACTTGAATTCTCTTATGAATGGAATATGAGAGAA
>JAANSM010000193.1:0-38147 GCA_036850725.1 Orchesella villosa | reverse complement strand
GAAGTCAATCGGTCCAGTAGTTTCCGAGGAAACGTGCTCACAGACAGACAGACAGACAGACAGACAGACAGACAGACAGACAGACAGACATGAAACTGATCTCAATATCTACTAATACGCATTTACAATGCTTTCAGTAGATAATAAGTTGGTTGGAATCATCTTGCTTACTTTATGCAGTTCAATGTTGAATTAAGCGAAGCCATTACGTTTCCGTCGCTTTTCCTATTTACATGTTACTCATTTTTTTTAATCAGAGACGCCTCGTTCTTGTAAACAGGGGTATCAAAATGTCAACACTTTGTTGTAGTCATGCTCAATCATCATGCCTCTGCCTCACGTTGTCCTTCAGTGAACAGACAACAGTAGGAAGGTATAATGGGCAGTTTTAATTATTTTTAATAAAGAATAATAGTATTCAGTACAGAAGGATTAAGGTATAGATTGTTCTTTACATTCAATCTGAATCACGGGACATAGTGCGATTTCAATTTTTTAAGCGAAGCCCATGGAATTGGTTGAAATAACTTTAAATTGAATTACATACAAAAACTGCCATAAAAGTCATGGAAAGTTCTAGTGAAAAAAGTGAAGCAGCCGTAAAATATTATAAAGTGATCAATGTGATCATGATCATGGATCACACATGGAAGATGATAAAACAGTCTTATGATATTAAGCACCACATTGGATTGGATGTTGTTTTCTTTCAAGAACAAATATTTGAACTTTAAACCAATTGCCCTCCAATATTTCTGGACTTCCCAACGTTGAATGTTAGCTTAAAAGTTAACGACTATGCTGTCATGAATATTATCGTATCGTGATGTCATTTTGTGTCAATTTTTTTGTTAATATTTTTTTGTCTTGTAGTTGTACATCATGTACATGTATTGCTTTACTGTGCCTATATAGTATATTGTTTATAACCAGTCACGAAAAATCTTGCACTTTCTCTTTTACTCGGGCAAACGACAATCGCATCGTTGCGAATTTTAGGATCAGTACACCACAAACGTGCCATAACCTGATGACTCATTATTAGATTTAAATTCTCTCTATATCAATTGTTCACTTAAAGCAGAAACATTTAGCATTTTAAAGCTTAATGTTTAAAATATGCGTTAATATACTCATACCTTTCTTTGCTTCAAAAATACTGTAAATGTCAAGAATATTGAGCTGTATGTAATCTAAAAACTATATATGCATATTATGTCACTATTTATGACCTCATTTTATAACTTTCAACTGAATTCCATTTCAGTTCATAGTTCAGCTAATGTAATATTGACTATCGCTAGTTCCCGTGTACTATTTATGTAACTTTCCTAATCAGATAATTTACTTAATGTGTCGAAACAGAAGCTAATAAGTTGTGTATAACTTCATTTACTAGGAGTGCGTACTTTTTACATCAACCACACCGACTAAATCTGTATCAATGTTACGCTACAATGAACAGCCAGCAGAACGGCCTTGAACCTACAAAACGAAAAGAAATCATAGCTGGAGAGCCGGTACTAATATGGAAAAAGTCTTTTTTTTAATACTGAAGGGTTATCTTTATGATAATCTTTCAAAATCTTGGAAAAACAAGTCTATCTAACTATATAAACCTAACTAAGAATCAATACATAGATTATATTATGTAAAATGTACAGTAAACGTAGTTTTATGTTTGATGTGCGAATAACGCATGATGCACAGCTTGCAAATTCTTAATCTTCAACTTCTTCAAGATTGATTTTCATAGAATACTATAAAGTAACAAAGTATAAGTAATGCAAATAATCAGTATGAAGAAGCAAACTTTGTCTCCACAAAAAAAGCAATCAATGCGAGTTTATATCGTTGCTAAATGGTAATTGTGAGCTAAATCTTAACTCGTATTGATCATTTTAGAATCTTAAATTATAGAAATTCTTGGAAAAATACTGCATTATAGCTATCTTATAATAATGATTACGAACAGCTTTTAAAACATTAAAATACAACCATTTCAATATTTTTCATTTAGGGTCGCGCCCATTACAATCCGGTTATGTAAGCGTAATTTCCTTGAAGATAATGCTGGCTAAGCATTCTTTCGTCGTATGATTTCTTGGAGATTTAATCGCAAATCAAGGTCAATATGCCAAAGAACTCGACATTGTAACACTACAACACATTGCAGTACTAATCCCAGAATGACTAAATTATATGTTGAGTCGAGGAATGTATAATTAAAATTTCGTAAACAATGACTCAAGGACCACTATTACGCTTATTAGAGAAAGAAATTCAGTATTTATTGACCAGGTTTTTGTATAACTAACTTATGATACAGTTAAACTTATGTCCTACATGATCTACACAGTCAACTCAACAGTAATACATTTTACCTTCCAAAGTTTTAAGCAATGTTGAATAGTTATATATAGAGTGTCTACGCTATACAATTAAAATGATAGATAATTTAAATGCCTTACATTCAACTCAAAATTCTAATCCGCTATACCATCATCCAAAATAAAAACTCATCATCATTTATTAGGTCACCATAAGTTTCTCATATCTTGCATCAATTTTAAGATCCCGGACAACTCTGGCCAACATCAGTACACTGTCCTTCGCGAACCACCCAAGACTGAACGATATCAGCAAGACCTAGTGGACGTGAGCATGCTCGAGGTCCCTTTAAATCATTGTATGGATTGTAATCCCAGTTTCCACACAAGCCACAATTAACGCCTCGGAATGCATAGCCTACGTTCACTGTTATGAATGATCCAGTGTAGCGAACAGCTATAGACTGGGTCACAAATGTGACATAAATTTCATCGTTTCGGGTTTGTATCCTTGAAAAGTTATCGAAGAAAACCATATCAATTCATATTCAAAGCTTTTGGTGGTCCTGATGCATTAATATGAATATGCAATGTACTATTGTATTACAAGAATTTTCCTGCTTTTCCAAACTCTTCCGAGTTTCTGAAGGTTTTAACGGCTCCATCGATTACGGCAGTTGTTGGATTTTGCAATTCAATTCGCGTATCCTGAACTTGAATGATGATAGCCTACGTCATATATATTCATAAAATGTATATAGCAAAATGGCATTTTGCATATTTGAACATGAAGACATTTTAAGGTGCAACCAGTGTTAAAATTTTTGACCTTTACAGGTCACTTGATGACACTTTAAATGAATTAAAATGCCCAATTTAATTATCTAATAGTTAAATTAATGAATCTTACAAGTTGTTGATTCGGCATTTGTCGGGCGAGAATTGCATATTGTGACCTCTTACTGCAATCTCCACTCACTAAAACGCTGCAGTCAGTACTGAGAGAGATTGGGTACATGAAACTGTCCAAGGTTAATACGGCAGTTGGTGAAATTGAACATGAGCCTATAAAGGTACATCGTATTCAAAATGGATTTTGAATAAAGTTTTAAATGATGGTTTGTTTTGAGATATTTATTCAACCTGTCAACCCCGCAATTCTCTTAATTCCTTCTAATGGGGATGTTCTTTCAGGAGAAGGTTTAGGGACAAGATAAGAAGGAAGTAGACTTAGATCAACATCATGAAAATGCTGCTCTTCTCCATTATTCCTAGAATAATGGAGTTCCATACGAGGAGAATTTTTCTGCAAATCCAGACTAATCTCAATTTCTCCAGTTGTAAAAAGTGCTGTGTCAACAGAATTTCTGTGACCATGTCTTCCTACATTGTGTGGATGATCAGAAGAGTCGCTCTCTGAATCTATGAGATACGGTGATATAAAACTTGCACCCAAATGAGTCAGCGCTGCCCATCTTCGCTTTGCTGACTTTACGACCTTTTGGAAGGAAATCAGTTATAAAATCTCATTCATTTATATACTTAACACCAAGGAGTCTATCATACTTTTATGACTTGTACACCCAAAAACTTGGGCGTAATTTAAAATTATGACTTATGACGCAAGTCTAAATTCTTTGAAATGTTTTTCTTTCCAATTCCAATCACAATGGAAGGCTTTTATCCATATTAGCAAAAACAACATATTATTATCATCTTCAATATTCAAAACATTTTTGACACGTACCTTATAACACAAAGACAAATTTGCAGATCTCAATTGGGTCTGGTCCACCATAGCCAATTCACAAGCTCTTGTGGGTGGAATAAATGTTCCTGGCCAGAGATTACTAGCTTTGTCTGCCTGACACTGGTTATAGGGCCAGCTAGTTGCTGCTTCAGATTCTCGAATTTGTTGCTCTGACCTCTGAGCATCCCCAGTAAACGTAATCTCTGCGTGGTTATCCAAACACACTAAATCTTGAACTGATGACTGCCGATTGGGCTCACCAGCTGGAAATTTGCCGATTTTCAATACAATTGTTTGGTTTATCATTGGTTCACTTTGCCCCGAGAAGCCCAAAGGATCAGAAGAATCTGCTCGGACTCGGTTGTCGAAGTCTAAGCACATGATTCCACTTTGACCACCTGGTCCATTTATTACAGCTCCTTTAATGTTGATTTGTTGATGCTTTGTCTGTGGATTATCTTTAAGAATCATGCGAAGATCAAGCTTTGTTTCGGATTGCTCAGTCCCTTCGTGTTTTAATATGAGTGAAGAACCAATCTCAATTTGGGGCTGGGATCGTGATGCCGGCTTCTTGATGATCGAAGCTATTACCTGCCACCGAAAATTTTTATAGTATAAAATCAACCAAATTTCATCAAACTCAAATTCACATTCAGGTTTTTATTTCGGACCTTCGTAGATCTCGTTGGAGCGTCTGCGTCTTGAGAGAAAATAGCTTTCATACCACACGTTTCACCATAAGGAGCGACAAACAAAGAGTCAAGTGTTTGGTCTAAACCTAAAGACAACTTTGCCAATGATGTGGAGAAAACACTGAAACATTTTAAATTACAACAAAAACAAATTCGGTAAAATATTCAATACAATTATGCAATTTAATAATAATCTGCAATACTAGTTACACATACCCTGTATTTTTGCCGACATCGCTGAAATATGAGCTGAGTTTTTTCAATACTGAAGCTTTCGAATGGTCTCTTTCACAATCAACGTACTTCACTTTGGCCACCACACCTCTCAGAAGTTTGGGCGAAGGCAAGGATAGATCTCTCTATACCGTTAGTTTTAAGTACGCATTATTAATTAATAATCTAAGTCGATTACTACAAAATATTCAATTAATATACCTCCTGACGGAAGGCATCACCCCGAGTCACAGTTTTCTTTGTGGTACACGCTGGGCAAGATTGTTTCAGCTTTGTCTCAACTTCCCCCTCCCCAAGCCCATTTGTAACATCAGGCCGAACGGAAACTTCCGTTGTTGCATGAACCATTGCGACCAATGGATTGTATGCTATTACGAACGAAGGAGACATTTAGTAATGCTACACGTTGATCTACACATACTAATTACTGCTATTTAATTGATGAAAACCTTCTGGAATATTTAGAGTAAATAGCAAAGAATCAGGCCTATTTTGAGCTGTTCTACTTGAGGTTGACTTGTGAACAGGGATTCGAACCCGAGACGTCCGATGTTTGGACACAGATAGCATAGTGTTTATCGCTGGGATATGATTCGTTATGCCAGTAGTTGCAAAAACATTAACTCTACAAAAAAAGTCACAAATTAATGCTTCGTTATTAGAAAAGACTTTCTTAACGACTTGAGATAAAATGAATATTTTGCTCACTGTGAAACTATATCCTCCTCAGTTTGAGTGGCACCAGCTGCGTTCGAAGTCCTCGTTATGTTAGAATTGAGGGCAGTAACTGAGGCGATATTGGCGAAGATTGAAACTGGTGTACCAATTTCTAATGGTTGCTGATATCTGATACCTCCAGTGAAAGCAGGGTGCTGTATACTTATTGCTCCCCCAGACTCAAATTTCTTCTTTGCTTCATGGAGAGCTATCACCACTGTAAAAAAAATACGCCAAATTCACCATTGTTCGTATTTTTCGTTTAGAACTAGGAAGCTGTAAACTTATACAGAAAAATCATTTTGTAAAAAAAGTACTCACTGCTTCTGATTCTTGAACCAAGCGTTGTCTCATCCGCTGCGATGTACTGAACAGCTTTACCACTGTTGATGATAACCAATTCAATGCACAGAGGAGTGATTGGTCTTTCTTCAATATCAATTTTTGAAAGAATTTCGATAACTTTATCCACACTTCCGTCACTAGATTCAGTTTTTTTAGTTTCAATTAATTGTTCCACTCCTTGCAATCTTAGGTAAAACTAGTTTAAAACAAAAGCATTTTAAAACTCGTCTTTCACTTGCTTCCCGAATTAAATCTGAAGTGTATAAAGTTCTATATGCCTTACTCCGAAGAAGGAGTTAGAAAACCCTCCAATATAGCTGTTTAATCCGACATAAATTGAGCGAGGTAGCACAGAACTACCCGTTTTCTGCAGAGTGACGAATGTCATACGCCCGAATCCATTGTTTTTATCATAATAGTCCAGCGCATATGATGCAGTTTTTAGTGGATCAATCAATCCAGGTGGTAGATACTTTAGAACTGTTCTTGCGTATGATCCACTAATCATGCAAAAATTCAATTACAACCGGATAAATTTTAGAATACTATTTTTAGTCTAGCCAGATAAAAAGTAGTCAACAATTCATTTTACACTGGGTTGCAGGGATATTCCGTTTTGGACATCAAGGTTAAAGTTGATCTGACAATGTTAGGAGTTTGGGGACAAGTTTCAGACCACATAAAATACGCAATTTCATGCAACACTCTTTCATCCGGTCGAGATCCCATTAGGAAACTGAAGACTGAAGTTCTCGTTTCACATGTCTCAGATCGGTTAAAAAATACTGGAAGAAGGGAAGTCATGACACGATCTCTCTGTTCTAAAATGAGGGGACGGAGGGACCAAATAGCTTGAATTCTAACCGCATTCGCATACTCTGGATGTAAACCTTGCGCAATTTCAAATGGCTTTTCAAGAGCACGTCCCATTCCTATGTTTCCTAACCCAAGTACCCCAACAACTTGTTCTTCGAACTCGTTTGTGCCTGCAAAGTTTTAATGTCTTTTTAATACACATGTGTATATTGATATTGAACTTTTATAAAGACTTTTAAGAGATTGCTTTATTACCTGCAAGCTTTCCTTCAAAGTAATTTATATACTTTTCCAGCAGTCCAGATTCCGTACAAAGATTCTTTTTACAGCTTCGAGATATCAGAGTAGCCATTGCCAGTTCCACGAGCCTTTTTTGCCTTTGATCCAGATTTGGCTTGGCCGTCAGCTCGAAGATGGACTAACATAATTTTTAAAAATATAGGCAATAACGGACTTGTTTTACAGTTTTGATATGTATTTCTATTTTAATGCCCTTTTTAAACGTACATCTAACTCGTTTCCTAATGCTTCGGAAGGATGTCGAATTGCAATAGGGAAGGAGCTGATTAAACGAACGATAATAGAGATATCGTCTGTGCTTTTCAAAATGTCACGTATGACGAGACTGGAGGGCGGTGTGCCGGAATTCGCTAGGCCATCTAAAAATATCTGCCTGAAAATAAGAGTTTTCACGTGAATATTTATCATAACATTAATATAATTTGTGGAAAAAGTTGTATCTCCGGTTGTTAGCTAAAGTCGCATACAGTTCTAGGTTTTCCTGTTCACTGTTCCCTGCCCGCTGTGAAAAGTGGGCATAACACCGTGTCAGATAATCATAATCCAGCGAAGATATAAGTGGGGTTATGGCCATTGGTGTTTGCCCATGAAATTCGTTCATATCATTGAATACATCTGCGGTCAGCATCGACTTCGCCAACGATGAAATTGTCTGATGACACTATATAAAAACCAAATAGTGAAAGTTTTCTACTTAAAAGTTTTTTACTAAAAAAGTAAACTTTGATCAGCCTTCCAACAAATCATTTTACATACTTTTTCCATTATCTGGTCTAGAACTTCTGGATGGCTTTCGACAGATGTTTGGTGAAAAAATAACGGCTCAACGCCTTTGAGATCACTAATATCTTCTTCAGGGTCTGTGTAGTCGCTTTGCTCGAAAACGTAAGTGAGATCCTCGTGGTCAATAGCATTTTCAGGTGGCAGGATTGGTGATGTAATAGGGGCAACATTATCAAGGGCAATCGTCATGCTAGATATTCAGTCATTCGGACTTTCATAATGTCTAATTCCTACTAATTTTACAGATTTATAATGTCTTTTTTATTTTCGTAAATGCACGTACTTATACCAACTATAAAGGAAAGGTCCGTTTTGTGTGAATGGCCAGTAAAGAATGGAAGAAAGTACAGTGATCTTCTGAACAGTGATAGAAGCATCTTGGACGGAAAGATCATAAATTGCATACGAGGTTGAATTCATGATATCCTGCGTAGAAATCCAAATGCATATTATTTAGAAAGTATTATAGAAGATCAGGAAAATGCGATTAAGTCAGAGCTATTTTATTGCGATATAATTTACCCTTGTTCTGTCATCATTGCAACGGTAATATGTTCTGGATTCGTGCCTAATTCTTGATGGTACATCTGGACAATCACTGATGTATATATAATATATGCAATTTGAAATGAAAATCAGATTATAGCGTCTGCTTCTAGAATTGTACTTTACACTTAAAAATTTCATCTTTGTACATTGTATTGTATATTGATAATCTTACGCATGATTTCTGAATTTACTGACGCGTGCTAATCCCATTCCTGTTGCAGTGACGGGCATCACCTCGTACATTGTAGGGCATATTCCCATTGTGGTAGACTATAATAATTTTTAGAAGAACATTATCTATTACAGGATTTTACAATTTCGATAATATTTACCCCTAAAAACGATATGTTCGTACCTCTTCGTCCCTGAAGAACATCAGCCTTTGAGGACTGACTCTTTCCATGTTCATTTGCAAATATGTTGCCAACCCTCTTTTCATGTTGGAAGCCCATTCCGGCTCTTGGTCGTTCATCATCAAAGTTTTAAACTGCGGATTAGAGTATGAAAAAATAGTTCATTTGGCACTCACTGATTGTGGTACACGATGAGGTTTATACTTTTGAAAGCATGCCAGATGGGAGTATGAGTATGCGCTTTTAAACTAATTTACTTACCTTTCCATTTTCCGACACTATCTGAAATGGTTCAGACAAAGCGTTGAGCTCTTCCGGTGAAATGTAATTTACACTAGGAACTGGAAAATAACTCCACTGTCCATTAAACAGGCCGATTCCTAAGTCTTCCAGCTATGCAACGGTATTTGCATGTTACTACCGATTCTGTGACACTATTGTTATAATTACATTTAAAAAAAGTTTAAAATCTGTACCTTGACAGTAACTACGTTCTGCGTAGTTCCTTGAACTCTCAAAACTCCCTTTAATCTATAGCTAGCAGCGTGGGATATGGGTACTTCGGTTCCAGTTGTTATCATCACTTCATAGTTGAATTTGTACTCATCTCCAGCAGCGAATAGCTGCCGACTTGCAGCTTCCCTTTTAAATATTCTACCCCCGGAAGACGTATGAAGAAGACCTATAGCCAGAAGAAAATTGGTGAAATACAAACTATCTTTATGTGAGTGGTACTTCTTGCAAAGAAGTAACACTCATGCATAATATTATGTCTATGCAATTACATACCTATTGTTAAGAACAACAATATCACCGTTCCCCTTATAAGCCCCATTGTTTACTCTGGGCCAGTGGCCAATGTCATGAACACAAACGTGACCTCAATCGTGACAATTCCAGTCAGCAACAAATCGTGCAATTTTTGTTTCAGCAGGCTATTTCTCAATTGCTTCAGACGACTTTCGCCGTTATGTTTGATTAGGTATGAATAAGCTTGCTAGGTATATCTAGAACATTTTGGAGTATCTTATGCAAAAGAACGTATGTAATTTAAGTATAAAAAACTCTGCCTAACACTGAATATCCATGATTCTGTCTTCAACTTGATCTCTACAACTTGCAAGCATGATCTTTGACGTGTATAGCAATGCATGCACAAGCATGTTAAATATATCAGCGATAAAATGATATTTAGAACAAGATTTTTATTAACATACAAATATGAAATCATTTTTATAAAAAATGACTTCATACACTATAAGATGCTAACATCGTCATCACAGTCCAGAAGTCATGTCCATGTATACATTTGACATTCTCCTTCAACTTGTCTTCTCTAGATATGACCGGAGGCATTAATTACTGTTGATTAAACATTCACAATCAAGAGGCATTTTGTTTTTAGACCTTTCTGACATAAATCTGAAATCTGTACTGAGGTTTACAAAATGTATTGAAGCGAATAAGAGTAAGAGTATCCAACAAGAATGCATTTTGTTGGATGAATAAGTTAACTTCAATAAAAATGCAGTCATTCGCCGAATAATCATCATGATGTTTGACAGTTTGACTAATCAACAAAAGTTGATGAACTTGAGAGTATCCGTTTCTTGGAATCAGGAGAGTTTCCTTTGTCCAATTGAAAAGTGTAAGTCATGTGTCCATTATATTAATCGAGCCATTACAACTTTACATAAAATAAAGATAATCATTATATTTATGCAATGCATGTATGGAAAAGTTAAACTGCCGATAAATGTTGATGTGTCAAATGTGAAGCGTATTTTATTGGTGTAATAATGTTTGTCCAAACAAGTTTGTCACAGAAAATTGTGTTGATTTTTTCATGAAAACTTTTGGAGCATTGAGTATACTACATAATATACGCTTTTATAGAGAAATGTTGTTTCGTCTCTTGACAAACATTTGAAGATGTATTCTGTACAACTATCAGCAGAAAGGTCAATACTATGGACTTCTCTAAGAAGATATGATTAAGTTTCTTCAGCAAGAGGATAGATATTGCTTTCATGCAATGCTTGAGAGTGAAAACTGATTGAATATGCTTGCAACACAGATACATAATATAGAATAATAATTTATTACGCATTGTATCATCCTTATTTCGAGATAAAATCATAATATATAGCCGTTTGGAGCTACAGTTCTAAAACTTTTTTTAAATATCGAATACACAGGTAACAAGGTTATTAAAATCCATCAGGTGTGTGACAAAAGCAAACGATGATGTTAAAATTGTAGTTCTGTTTTTTGGATTGATTATTGCACTGATTGATGCCTGCGATTTATATTTACCTACTAAAATCAGAATTTACTAACTACAACTACCACTCGATGGATAAGAGTATATAACATATTTATAAGGCAATCAAGAGACAAATCACATTGAAAATTCATTCAATATTCAAATGATCCTCGATGTAATTGACAAAAAGTTCAAAGAAATAAATTAATACAAGCTGCGAATTTTTAGAAAGGTAAATACGACATCGAGATTCCTATGAACAGTTTCCATCAAGTTTCGATTGCAATAGGCTAAACATCACTTTAAATTAGTAGTTCTACGTTACAAGAGTGAACTGACAGTTAAAATACCGATATAAAGCTAGGGACGTACGTTCATGTAGTAGTATAATAGTATAATAGCACAAAATGTTTCCAGTCATCCATGTCAATTCATATGACAAACTTAAATGTGATTTACCTAGTTTAAACGCAGTAAATGACTTAAGTCTATGCAGACTACTCTAAATAATTGCTCATTTAAGGAAGAATTACAGTAATTAGCAAATGCCTTTACGTGACACGAAACTACGTAGGATTACACTGCATAGGTACAGCCTCCGGAGCACTTTCTTCATCGGAAGGTTCTTCATCGCCATTCATACGGTAGCCCATATTCATCAAAATCACTTCAAATGGGTTTGAGTTCATTCGTCTTTGATTTGCATATGCTGCATCTTGTACATCTTCCACAATTCTATCGTTAGTGTGTCCCTGCAGGAGTATAAACAAAATATTACTTAATTCCACTTTCACTACCAAAACCTGAAGTATAAAATGAGAATAAAAATTATTTTTTGTTCACCTCCGGCATCGGCGTCCATATTCTAACTACTGATTCTATTCCACTTGTAGCAAGACAACACGAACTAGGGTGAGGCTGCAAACAGTTAACAATGGATTCATCTCCCTTCAAAATTTTCACTATATTAGTAGTTTTTCGGTCCCAAATAAAGAAACTTCCATCATCCGAACCGGCCACAATGAAATTTCCAAAAAATGATGACTCTTTAATGTCCGTAGTGGTGTTACAATGACCACAGAATCTCTGCTTGTAATCCACGGCTTGATTTTCGTACTCTTTCTCATATTCTAATAATATTGGAGGTCTTTTACTCTGACTTCTAGAAGAAGATTCGCTACTTGACGTGGATGATTCTATCACAGCTTGTTGGTTTTCACCACCAGAAGTTTCAGTACTGGATTGGCTATCCGTTTCTTCCAACGAAATGGTTGGCTGATTGTCCTCCCGAGTTGGACTCCCATCTGTAGCTTCATCATTTGAGTTACTTCGTTCTGACGATGATCTCTGAAACCGAATTAGGAAGTTTCTACGTGTACGCGGCCCTGATGATCTTGACGAGGAAGTGGAACTAGAGGATGCTGATGACGTGCTTCCTCCACTTTCCGAACCTTTCTTATCTTTACTTTCACTTGCGGAAGCAGCTTTGACCAGGTCATTTTCCAAGGTTGTCACTGCATCACGAACGCAACTTGGGAATCGGAGCTTAAATACGTTCAGGCACTCTTGTGTTTCATTGTAACGCTTCATCTCAAAAAGACAGCGGCACATTCTGAAATGTTAAACGTGTGGGTAAACATTTATGCTCATTTCTAAATGTTTATATTAAAATAATATTACTACACACTTCAAACACAATACCACTATATACTAATGTATTTTATCAAAATAACCACGGTCGGTTTGTATGCCGATCAAATGCGTAAAAGAGGTAGAGTAATCTTTTTTGTAACTAAAAATAGGGATTTCAAATAAACTTTTTCATTACCTCATGTGCGCTTTGTAATGATCCGGATCAATTTTCAATGCTATTTGACAGTCTTTCAACGCTCCGTAGATGTCTCCATCCCTAAAATGTACAGTTACGTAATACTTACAATCAGATCAAATAATCAACGAATTGAACTTTTAAAACCAAAATGTTAATTTACCAATTTCGCTTGACTAGTGCTGCCGCACGATTTGCGTGGAGAATAGCAGAGTTTGGATACATCTTTAACGCTTCATTGTAATGGTGCACTGCCTTTGCATACTTCTTTATTCCAAACGCTTCGTTCGCCTGAAGAAAACAATGAAAGGTTTTCATTGTAAGCAGTTATAACGTTACCAAACCAAAGTTGCATAATCTACTTAAAATCTAACGTAATTCATTGATATAGTTTACTTTTGACTTAATTGCTTCAACTATTGGAGGAAGAACTACTTTGTTCAATGGCTTCATAGTCGGCAAATTATCCCCGGCTCTACTAGACAACGCGCTGCCATTTTTATAACCGTTTGTACATCCATTTTGGTGGTGATGCTTTTGTGGATCTTAAAAACATAAAATAAACTTATTAACGTACAGCAATCGATAACAAATATAGCACTCCATAAAATTGCTCCATAAAAGCTAATTGCTAATACTTTTCAAAATGCCTTCAGGTATTGTTAGGCATGTTACGCCTTTCTGCAATTCTCCAACTACAGGAAAAATGTAAATCTGCTCCCCACCCAAGTTAACAAGAAGTTCTTTTCCATCTGGACTGTACGATACATAGGTAGAAGCAAGAGAACGATACTTTCGCTTATAATCTCCAATTTTCGGAGGAAGATGCCCTACAATACCAATTAAAATTATTTCCACTGGGTTAATTTGGGGTATTACATCCATGAGTACTGAGCATACTATATGAGCATCCTTAGCAAACTCCAACTCCAGAATCGAGCTATAGTTAACTCACCTGGAACGAAATATTGCACTGCACCAAAAGGAACGTCTGCTTTTCTACCTTCATCACTTAATTTGATCATTCTTCTATCATAAATTCGTACGTAAGGATCATTAGCACCAACAGCAAAAAAATCTGGCCGGACTGGATCAATTGCCAAACACTTGGCTTCCGCTTTGTTACCCAGATAGTTTCTCAAATCCACCATCACATTTTTTGGTCTCTTGCTTTCAGTTGAGCAAACATGGTTTTCCCTCATGTCATGTTGAATAATCATTCCATCTTCACCCGCGCTCCAGTAAAGATATGGTATGTTCGGGTCAACAACTGCACGCTTAACTCGATTGGTATGACAAGTACAAACTCTCATAACCTCTTTAGCTAGAATATCATGGACACGCACTGAATAATCAGCTGCTCCAGTTACCAGAGCTCTGTTCTCACTATTTGGAAGGAACTAAAGTTGAAAAAAGCAGATAAATATAGAGATCAAGACATTACAATATAATTTATATTATAAAAAATCCATAAAATCAAATTACAGAGACAAAACTATGAACCATGAATCTTCATTACTTACCTTAACAGTAAAGATATTGCCATGATGTCCAGTAGGTAAATAAATTAGATGTTTCTTCCGGTACGGCTCCCATATGGACACATGAACGTCATCAGAGCCTGATGCTAAAACCCTACAAATAGAATTAACCCTATTATTTGGAGAACATAATTTTCGAACCTTATACAAAAACTAAAATATCAGCACGAACCTGCCATCATCACTCCATTCCAAACAATTTACACATCCGCTATGATGATCCAATTCGGCATACAAACCAAGACGGTCAATAAACTCGGATGTTGCGTGGAACCGTTCTCGAATGACATGGTCGTACCTTGGCTGATATTAAATAAAACCAATTAACTACATATTTCTGGTGAGGACCAAAAATATTAATCGATCGTTAAACTTACATGAATCTCTCTTGCAGCTTGCAACTGAACGATATTCTTGGCATTTCTCATTGTCAACACAGGCTGTATAGCCAATAATCAACGTAGTTCGATTGTTTTTGAAAGGCTACCCATATGAATCTCTCAGATTTTCATATCCTTCTTCCAAAAGTTGAAAGAAGATGGATGCGAAGAAATAAGCAGTAGCTATACTGTATACTGAAAAATGCTACTTTGTACTTGGGATTTTACAAATTTTTTCAGGGGTTCGGCCGACGCCAAAAACTGCAAAATGGAGGCCTGAAGGTCACTTAAGGTTCTCCGTGCTCTATTAAGAAAATTTAAAATAAACTATTCACTATTAAAATACATACATTAAATTTTGCCGTTAATGATGACTCATGACCCATTGTTGATTATAAACTTACATTACATCACCTATGACGTATGTACTCTTTAGTATTGGTTACGTGACTGGTGACCAAAATCAAAATTGAAACTAGTCAATAGCCAACAGCAGCACAGTCGGGATGGGATGAGGGGACAAGGAGCTGAAAAGATCCAGTATCTTTCAAGCAAGTTAGGTAGATTATCTTCCACTTCCAACCTCTGACCTCGCTCTGTCTGAAATAGAGAAATCAAAAATCAATTAATATATACCGACTATTAAGTTTACCATTATCAATTATAGGCACGTATCTACTCTATCATATTTTTCTTTTCACTTCTTGAGACTTGTCATTTGTCAAGCTAATTTAGATTTTCTTACCACAACTAAATCAGTCAAACCTGTCTTCTTCCACTTATTTATCCCTTACTCCATCCTAATTCAAATTCTTTCTCCTGTCTCCGTGTCCGTCAAAATACACTTTCATTCAACAACTTTTAAATGCACTCAACAACTACTAACAACTAGCTACACACTCAAGAGTTTGCCACGTCTTGACTTGTGACTCGTAATTGCGTAGAAACTAATAAGCCTAATTTAGAAAAGATGAAAGATGCCTGATCAGTTTATTGATCACTTCACCCTTCACTTGGTCACTTGGTCAATGGTGCGACGTTCCGTATTCAGTGTTTAGCCTACAAAACTATGCTTATCCATTATAATAATGATGGGAAAATAATCTTTCCCCTTCACCAACTAGCTGACATAACATGTAACTAAAACACTTCAATTTCAGTCCAAAGGAAGACTGATAAAAAATGTCATAACTGACCACAACCAACAACTTTTCCTTTACCAACCTTCAACCTTTTTGGCCTGCGTTCAATGTTCAAAACTGAGCGACTCGTTTTCACTTGAGCCCTTTAACCGCAAGGAAAATTTCGAAAGTGGGAGAAAAAGTGCAAACTTTTTCCCATTTTCTTGGCAAACAGCATTTTTATCACTTCTTATTCCATCACATCATCATATCACCTGAGATATGAGCGTAGTAGATAGGCGATTGGGGATGGCTATGCATTACTTTATATGCAATGCACTATAATGCACGTATGGATGTTTGTGGCTACAAGACAGCAAAATTGTTTTGATCCTTCACGAAAATAACACGGCTTTTGCATTTCCCTCAGCAGATACAATAGGAGATCCATATGTTTTTGTATAACAACAGGATTTAAAGGATATATTATGTATCTGCGGTGTATCTGGTCTAAACATCCAAACCAAAAAGGATAAAAATACAAGGCACAAAATCTCACACGAAGCGGATAAAAGATTGCGTTATTTCTGCATCTGTGCCTGCATTGCCAATCCTATCAAATCTTACATGCGTGTTGTTATCTCGTGTCATTTTGCACTGTCAAAGCACTCTGCTCATCTTATGACCTAAATAAATTCAATCTTGGCGAAGTTGTTTGTGTCAGTTTTCATAAAAGTAGCGTATATGAAAATGTCGGAGACTGAAGGAGTTACATCACTTGTGAAGATTCCTTTTTTCGGGTTACAATGTGACTGGGATGATTCGTTCCGGTAAATAATTTTAATACTAATTCATTGACAGTCAAAATTGGAATGAGACGAATGGTTGAGACATTTGAAATAAATGATTGATTGATTGATCTTTGCAGAAGACCAAATGGGACTGCATGGATTAGCGTTAGATATCATGGACAAGGTGAGTTATTAGAAACTTGTTTGTTTGATGCAGTTATAAGTTGGGTATGAAAGTATGAATGATTAAGTGTTAAGGGATTAAATTTGCTTATTTAGAAAAATCAACGCATGGAGATTTGGTCTGTAGGAAAAAAGATCCTTTGCAAGTCGAAGCTTTAGTTGAAGGTGAACCTTTTGAAGTCATCCCGAAACGAACTACGAGTAGATTTGTTAGCGTTAAAGATAGTGGCACCCGGTGTGAATGTAGCTTTTTAGCTCCTGATGCGGCGTTTAATAAAATTCATAATAAAAGCGTAAGTAATTAAATGATGTAAAACGAGCTAAAATTCATGTATGCGGATACAATTTATAATAATAGGAAGGAGCGGACGCGATTGGGTGTTTTTAAAACTTTAAATGTGTTGTTACTTATAGGTTGTTTCATTAGACGTGACGGAAGGTGGTCTTGGGGTTTCTGTCTGCGGAAATAATCAACTGAAAGTTTGGGAAACTTCTACTGGTTGTGTTAGGGTGAGGATAAATTCTTTTGTGTTCCGAGAGTAGGTGAACGAAAACTAACGATTAAGTCGAGTGTGGACTATAATAATGAAAGTGTATATGATTCTACTCGGTGTAGAGGACGTTTGAAGGTCATCGAGCTGATGTGTATTCCTGCAAATTCTTTCCTTCTGGCCTTGTTGTTCATTCATGTGGAGCAGATCTTGCCATTAAAATTTGGTCCGCAGAGGATGGCTCGTGTCCAGTAACGTTGAAAGGCCATACTGCCGCAATACAAGACTGCTTATCAGTGGATCGTGGTCGAAATATCATATCAGTTTCGAAGTATGTTTAGAAAGTAGGAATTTGTCTTTGTTTAGCATTTAGTGTTAAACTGCAGGAAAATAATATGCCATTTGTAACTAATCATGGATTCTTTCAGGGATGGCAAAGCAAGATTATGGGACGTGGGAGAATCCAAGTGCCTTGCAACTTTAATTGACTGTAGTGCGCCAATTAATGGCTGTTGTTTAACTTCCCCAACTGCCATTCCTCTTGGCAATCCGGTAGAGGGAATGAGTAAGTCAGTTTTACAACTACTAGATAGTATGGACAAAAGGTTATGATTTTTTGTTTTAAGTATAATTACCGTTTTGTTTGATTTTACTAATTTTAGGTGAAAGAGAAGTAGGAACTGTAGGGAAGTTACTGCTTTTAGTAAGAGAGGATAGCAAGGTTACAGGAGTGTCTGTTGCCAGTCGGAAAGAAGTATTTACTGTTTCACTTCCATCTCCTGGTAATTGCGTTATTGCCACAGGCCCAAACACATTTGCTGTAGGATGTCAGGGTGGTGAAATAGTAATGCATGATAGACGAAAACCGTCAGCGGCAGTTCGACAAATTGTCTCGGCCACTCAAACTCCTATTTTAGATTTAATGATGCATCCTCGATCTCCTAATCCCAATAGACCTGGAGTTGATGAGTTTAACAGAAGCTTTTGGGCAGCTAAATCTGACGGTACTTGTGTCTTAATTAATCCCGTTTTTACACCGGAAAAGCCGACGAAATTTGTCCAGCTTACTGGCCCAGACTGTGATCCCGTGTATCAGGTGAAACATGATGGAAATTATATTTATACCGCATGTCGAGATGGGTTAATTCGAAAGTATTCTATTGGACTGATTTCAAAAATTCTGGAGTAGAATTATTCAATAGAAGTCCAATCAATGTTAATGACTCAATACAATTCATTGTTGAATTTTGATATAAATAATTGAATTTTTTGTTTACAAAAGTTTACGGTTTTAAAACATCCGGTAATAGGGTATTTATTAGCTTTGAATAAAAATATTTTACGCCTCAGCGTTCTTGGATTACTTCCTTAATCGTCATATTCGATATTCGTAATAATTATTGTGTACACAACAATACAAGAATGGATTAATTAAAGGATTAACATGAGTTAATAAACTTACTTAATTAATATGATTGCATTGACAAAATCAAGTTTATTTTAAAATAGTTCTATACATTTACCCTCTTCGATCCTAGCCTTGCTTGCGAAAGTTAACTATACTAAATACACAACCATTTTTTATATACATTACAATTTTTGTAGGGTTGCTGGCTGATTCATTATAAGCTATTTCAGTAATCAATTTTTGATTGCATTAACTAGTGTAGTTGTCTAAATTGACAACTTCAAACTTAAAGTAAATTCGATTTGGCTTATAGATGCGATCAAATTACTTACGACTGTACAAGCTTAAACGAAATACTGAAAGATAGCACTCAAAGATTCATTAATTATTGATATGAATTCATTTTACCTCAGAATTTTGTTAATTTCAAAATCAAACTAATGCTTCAAACCATCCTTCCACACTAAAGTATCCTAAAGGTATCATATTCTTAAAATCGTAGACTATATTGGCCTTGTGTTGTATAAGAACTGCGGTTCTCGATTCGATCTTCTGTTATCTTATCGAATAACATGAAGGGGAATGGTCATATTCTTGCCAATACGTTGAGTAATTTCATCCCCCACGGCATTGCTCACTTCTTTCCACGAGTATTTATCAATCAGGTATACCTCCTCCAATGGTTGCCTCACCAAGACAAGTAGATTTAAACACATCCCATCATGTAAGCCTTGCGGCTTCCCGTTGTACTCCACCCCTAAAATCCCATGAGGTCGATGTTGTGGCAGCTCAGCCCCAAAGATTTCATTCATGTACTTCCGAAGTGTTGAATGTAAGCTCTTTTGGGGATGAATTTCGCACAAAGGTAGATGACAATGATTCCTCTCTCCAACAAGAATGCATACTTTGTTGTTGGTTTTCTTTCTAGCTACTACAATCAGGCGCATGTACATTTTCGTGTGAGCAATTAATGCAGGCATAACTTTTCCGTGCCAAGGTTCTTCCCTGTTTGTGTGATACTCGACACCTACAAAATTAATCAAAACTTTCATAAAACCAGCTTGCAAAAAATGCAACTACGTAGTTTTTACGATAAAATGCAAATCTTCAGTCAAAACTAGATATTGAACGCGAAAAAGTAATAACCCCCTAATTAATCAATTTAGTAAGAATACCTCTTTCGATGAGTGGCACGATATCTTTGGCTCGGAGAGGTAGTGACGAGATATCACGCACCCATCGTGCTTGCAGAGATTCAGAATCCGCTTCTGCTGTCGTTTTGAGTCTACCACCTACAATTTGTTCAATATTTTAACTAAACATATTTTGGCATGTGGCATTTCATACCAAAGCATATTAATGAGTGACGTACCGACGACTGTCCCAGTTAATACGAATCTATACCAAACACCCGTTGCACATTCAACCATTAACATAGTTGAAGGCTCCATATCGAGCCCTGTTTCCTCCAGAACTTCTCGTTTGACTGCATCCTACGAATGATGAAATTAAAATTAAATGAAAATTACAAAATATTCCAGATAAATTTCAGCTTCTGATCTAGTTAATCTTGATACTTACGCTTATGGATTCTCCGGGTTCCTGGAGAAAGTAAAAAAACACCCTTATTAGCAATGTTGAAAAAGTGTATGCATAATTATGTAAATACTTTCTAACAACACGTTTTGAAGTCATTCCGTACCATTCTTCCAGCAGGCAAATACCACTGTCCATTGCATGAGGATTTGGCTTCCTGAATCATTAAAACTTCCCCATCTTCATTAACAAGTACCGCTGCCACAATGTACGTTACCGATTTCTTTGTCAATGGAACAAAATCCAAAGGACCTGTAGTTGTAACCCCTTTAGAAGCTGGTAAACCATAAAAAACCCTCTCTATAAAAATCACATTAGAAAAAACAAGTGCCTTGGTTTTTAATTGGTTAGACTACAACTACTTGGTTATAAGTGAAATTATGTGCTAGTCTACTGAAAGGCAATGAAGCATGCGATAAGTATAAGTAATTATAAACTCAAGAAGCACGTGGACTATAGAGTGCAGACTATATTGAGGTCAAAACTAGTTCAAAGTAAAAAGTTAGTAATGTGTTAACTCTTGGTGAAGATGGATTAAGAGGCATCGTGTTATATTCTAAAGTGAAGAAGGTGCTACGATAAGATGAAGACGAAATTAAATGAGTTGATCTCTAATTCTCTACGTTAATTACTACATTTTGCATCTCTGCATCTGAGGAAAACAATCATTTTGCAAGACATCATGCACTTAACATCCACACACAAATACATACATATTAATATATGTTTGTGTACTCATGCAAAAAAAAGCAATTTGCAATGCAAATGCACACTTGCAATTGCAACCCCAATGTTAATACGATGTTAACCATTTCTCTAAATTGCTTTTTAAACTGACCCAAAGCTTCGTTTTGATCTGCAAGGGTGAAATCACAAAAGATGTTCTCATCTTGTAGGCCTTGTCCTTGAAGCAGAGCTTTTATCTGCCCCTCAATTGGATCGTTTGACTTATACATGATGATTTTTACTTTCACGGATTCCCAACTACTTTCAATTTTACAGAAACTTTAAAAACTGAGCACGCTACTAATTTTGCAAATCACATTATTACATGTACTGTTGCTTGAAAAACTTATTTCAGTCGTTTCTCATGCTTTTATTTTGCATGCTTTTATTAATTTTTTTTATTTCACAAAATCCACATCCAGAGGGTTGCAGACTATAGTAACAGAACTGTATCTCAATCTCAATATTCATCTCATTTGTAATTATATTCCATGTTTGGCTATCCGTTTCTGAAGCAGAAGTTGTAGGGATGACATGACATTCACCTTTTAGGATAGTAGACTATCCATGAAATTCCATTATAATTTAACAAAGGTCCACAACACCAAGAAGACCACAAGTGCACAGCTGAAGATAAACAAACACTGACTGAGCTGATATATAGTGAAGGATGTGAAGTGCGGAGTTTCTATTGCATATTAGATATATACTTATATCGATGAACAAAACAGTAGAATCATGAAACTTATGAAAGGTTGTTCAGGTTGTTGCAATGCAAACTATGAGTTGCAAGAAGGGATCCTTATCTTTATGTATAAAATGGTTCAAGCATATAACACACACGTTCCTATATAAAATGAACTTCTTGAAGGTGATACACATGCAAAATGCATTGGTGTGTGTGTGATGAATGATGATGTGTGTTCATCCGTAGTGTAGTACTTTTAGTCACTTCCTTTGACGGCGAATTATTGAGCAATGCTGATATTCCGTTATATGCATGGGCACACGAACATGTAATTCATTTCACAAAGAAAAGTTCCCAAGCTGCACTATCACAGAAGTGTTACAGAAATTTATTTCAGTAGTGAAATACGCACTATTCACTTGTAAATCCGATAAAATGTTTTCGAGAAAAGATTGTGACTACTGCGACTGACTGAATCCAGTTGTATCAAGTTACCCAGCTTGCATTATTGACCTATAATTGCAATAAACATGAAAAAATCATCATTCACAATTCACAATTTTGTTATAAATTCCTTATTGTCCAAATTACAGTTTCATATTTAACTTTACAAAACGGAATAAGAAACGTGCTTGGAAAGCGTCAACCAAGTGAGAAACCAATCGCTTTATCCTTACGAAACATGTTCAATTTTATCAAGATGAAAATAGTAACACAGTTGGACTTGAACGTGTTAGATTAACAAAGATAAAAATGATCAAGATAAATAGAGGCTAAAACCGCATACACCACAACAGGTACTGTACTTTTAGTTGGTAGTCTTATTTTGATCGGTATCAGGAGAACAGAAATAATATTCTGCTTACGACTCCATTTTTTACTAGCATAAAATACTGCTATATATGACGGGATACCGTTAGCATCCGAATGAAATGCACGAATGCTAAAATGAAATATTACACAATCAACAATAAAAGGCTTGATGAGTGATGATGAGCTGCATATAGATATATCTGCTTCCGCATCTTGGCCACAAAGAATGCTTTAAATACCTACATTAACATTGAATTTAATACATTGTACTTTTAGTACACAAGAAAGGAAGAAATGTAGAATGACTTATTTCACGGTCGAGTTTAACTGTGGCATTTCAGGTCTCTCGCGTGTGCTATAACCTGCAATTTATTCCGCTGTATGGAATTTTTTTCGGACTTGGGCATAATATGGGGGTACATGAGACAGCTATAATTGGATATGGATGTTCTATTCTAAAAATACACTTACTCGCCTATTTAATCATTTAATTGAACATTAACATGATGACATTACAAATCACTGAAAACTCCACCATGAAAATGAACAAGACGTAGATGACAGACTTTTTAATCATATCATAACATAAACAAATCTGATAATCAAAACAATGTATTATCATTCTGTTTTGCCCATTGCAATTGCTGTCTTTTATTGTCTCTACTTGTCACACCGAGGTACGTTCAACTCCACAATCAGTTCATGACCGACAATTACTTGTACTTCTTCTCTTGTCTTTGTCAATCTACTACACGTTTACGTGATGTCATATAAGAAAACTTGTATATATGATGTCCCTTATTATTACTCCTAGTTATAGACGTGGTTTGGTCTGGTCATTTATAAAATGACAAGAAAGGCAACTAGAGTGAAACACACGACTCCACCAATGTAACGAGTAACACTCATTCATCACCGTATAAACCGACCTATTTTGCATTTAGAATACTATTGTCTCACCTGTATTTTTATGATCTTATCCTCCAAAATTAAAACCACTTCACTCCGACTCTCTGAGAAAGCGAGCAGCAGCCTTAATTAGGTATGCGATACGGGAGAGAACGAGTACAAAACTAGAGTTTACGATCTGTTAAATAGAATTTTTATTCATATTTGCAACTTGTCCCGTTGCTTTTTCCGTTCGTACAATGAAAAAATGTACTTGTGTGTGTGTGTGTGTGTTCTTGATAGTAATCAGCACAACACTAAACTCAAATGTGAAGCGGAGTGGTAGTAGTATAGTGGGAATGATGATGATGATGTTGATGTTGATGTTGGTGATGTGATGAGGCTCAACAAAATACCAAGTCAAACTAATCAGAGCCTCGATTGTTAGGGATGTTGGAGGGGAATAGGCTGCACTACCATTAGGTATATTATGTACGTACAGATACTATGGGAGCACAACAATACTCACAATAATCACCAGCGTCCTTTCTCTTCAGCCGACTTCAACTAGGACGAAGAAAATATCTGTCAAAAGTCGTAACGCTGTAAATGGGATGTGATATGTGATCAAGTGATGCGTAGTATGTATATATTTTTTCTACGAAGTGAGCTAACTTAAGACGTTGTTGCTGCTGTGTGTGAAGAATGCTACATTGGAAATAGAACCCATAGGAGGAGATCTCCGTTCTTAATCTTGCATGAAGTTTAATGAAGTTTTTAGTAGACGGTAATAAAAGATGAATGCAAAATTAATGCATGAAAGTACCTACCTAATAGCATTTGAAAACTTGAAAACGGTCAAGAAACATGACTACATCTATGTTCTATGCATTTTTCATTTCATTATTATAGCATGCTCTGTATATCTGTATTCTGCATCAATGCGAGCCACACCACTTAATACTATCAACTATATAGCCATATAGTAGTATATAGCCACGAAAAACTGGCATAGGCATTATTACATTTCTTTCGCTCTGTCTTACGAAGATAATTCTAAGATCAAAAACTGTATTTCACAATCACAACGGCAGGAGTCCGCCAGGGCCATAGAAACTAAGGGTTAAGGCAAATGGCCCATTTTAATTGAAATATGAGTTTACAAAAAGTAGGAGGTAATCAACCGATTTTACCTCCTACTTTTCTACAACATAAATAAGAGTAGGTTAGGGTTGAAGTAAGGTTATGGTGGATACGTCACCTACCAAACCCAAAGTTACCAACTTTCCAGCGTCACCTACCATTTTCCAACTACCCATACCATTTCTGAACGTCACCTACCTTTTACAATTTACTTTTATTAGACTGACTTTTACTTAAAAATCGTAATATACTATCTCTGGCTATAATTAGAAATGATCGTTGATTTGTTTTTATTAGTAGAACTATGTACAGTAAGTCGCATGATTAATTTACATGATCGTAATAATGTTCACGCAAATATTGTTACTCACCGGAAAATGGTAGGCGACTTTGTAAAGTAGTAGGTTACGTCGGGAAATGGCAGGTGACCTTGTAAAGTGGTAGGTGAAGTGGGGAAATGGTAGCTGACGTTTCCACCATAACCTTACTTCAACCGTTAGTAGTTGTGAATTGAGCATCAACAATACTCATTACTGCGAGGATGATTGTATTAATATAGCATAAAACCCCCCTCTTTGGTAGTTTCGTACACCCCTCCTAATACTTGACCAAGAAATTGTACATTATAGTAGTCAAGGATTCATTATGAAGCTTACTTGTCCAACGGAAAGTTTACGTTTACTTTTCGAATTGCATTCACCTTCTACATTAATACATCTTGGGAGTCCGCTAGAGAAGAATGAAGAATTCATTTGGGAATATGGATATATGCATTTTTGTCGACGGATGAAGTTTCTTATAGAATGATATGCTTATTGGATCGCTCATTCAGTTCTTCAGATTCCATGTTGCATATTACTCCTGTATACATACTATATACATTTGAGCTTGCATAGCAAAAGGATAAAATCATGATAATAAATGCCACCTAACTAATGAAAGAATGTGAATAATGTACTGAAGTCTTGTATCCCCTTTACTTGCATCCCCTATATTAACTATGTGCCCTACCCACTGGCTTTACAATGGCATAAAACGACGAAGGTGGAGGATGAACGCGGAAACCAATTTCTTTACCTGACATCACCATCATTTTTAAAGGTACTACTACTTCTTCTTGTAAAATGCCTTGCAGTCAGACAACTATTCGCCCTCCGGCTCGTCGTCCGGCCGCATTCCCTATACCAGTGTTCACTGTTGTGTAATAATCATAATAATAGACGAGCCACATCGTCATCTTCATGTATCTTCAACAACAACATTTACTACGGGTGGATTCACAAACAGAACCAGCAACAATGAGAATGAGAAATTATTTATGCATAAGATGATCAAATAGACACACACTGTGGCCTTTTCATTTTAATGTCCATCCGAAGAAGACAGAGATAGAGCTCTGCTTGAAAGGAAAATAAAACTACATGAGAAATGAGAGAAGGTTTGAAAGAAAAGTTGAAGTCCCGGCAATGCAATGCTAATTAATGAAAGATTGCAAGAATGATCGTATTGAAACACAGAATCAGTATAACCAAGAATAACGAAGATGAATTCTCGCAAAATCAGAGAAAACTCTTGTTTCAGAGAAGGAGCCAAGGATTAACAACTATTACAAATTATGATCATTTGACAACAAAATATATATACGTTTACAATATTGCATTCAATATTGAGCTCTAAACTCTTTAGTCCCCTTTCATAATTATTTTTTATTTGGAAAACAATAATTTTAAGGTGGCAGGTGGAATTGGAAAATTCGTTTGCTTAAACCCCTTCACCTCAATTACTTTAATATATAAAAATTAACTGTTCATATTTTTAAAATTAAACGAAACTTTCAAACAACAAAAATTCGTTACTTTTGACTTTCTCCGCTGGAAAATTCAGCTATTCCTTTCCTTTAGATTAGCAATCTAAACATGCCTAAATTATATTCCAATATTTTTTACTTACTTCTTTCATAATTAGTTCATCTAATGATGAGTAGTTTTAATCCAAAGATTATAAACTAGATGAAAAAAATTTTGATGCATGTTTAGTGTATGTATTCTATAATCTAAAAAAATCCAGAGAAATGTTATATATATTTATAAGACTTGACTTATCAATATATAGTAACATTTCTCTGAAAAAATCTAAATTATTTGCAAAAAAGAGAATCTCCCCGACGGGGAATCGAACCCCGGTCTCCCGCGTGACAGGCGGGGATACTCACCACTATACTATCGAGGAGTAGTTATAAAGCATTGCCTCCTAGGTAGGTTTCCTTGCTACTTGGTTATGGAAACATCAACTTCTACTTGCATGGAATGGAGATGATATCACGGAAGGTCAGGTTTGCTAAGTTCATGTTGGAAAGTGAGATGTGAGATATGTTCCATGTTTCAACTCCTTTCGTGCAAAAAATGTTCACATAAACATAAGAAAACACACATATTTGCAGTATCAATCCTCTGAACATCAGAGAGGATGTAAAATACATACATCATACATATATCAGAGCTCACGTTATTTTTCGTGCTTATCGAGAACGCTTATACTTAGTACATAGAAATGCGTAATTATTATTACTTTGCTAATAAAACGATATTATGCTTCATCTTTATTTTAGACGGTCACATACACAGGTTCTTTTTCTGAGTATGAGAACTTTAGAAGGTTAGAAATTGAATACACAACGAATATATGAAAAATGTATTGTATATACAAAATCTTTGCTCTACAACCTTAGGATATAGGAGCAACTTTTAACTCGAGAACTTCACTTGATAGCTCAAATCAATTATTACGCAATAGCAAATTCCTAATTTGACTATATGGCTTTCAACAGCATTATATAGTCTTCCCCATTGCACCCACTTACGGTTTCAATCATAGTCCATCTTCATCCCATTGTATTAAAGTTTCAATCTCCTTCTTACTGTCAATGTAACTAGACTTATGATTATGATTCATGATTGAATTTCGATCAACATAATGCTTAACCGACCAAAAGACTCAGGCAGGCGCAGCCAGTCGAGTCAAAGAAGATAATTTACTGAAACAATGACACGATACACGATGAAAATAATCGCCTCACCGATCAAAGCTTGACTTACCTTATTTCAAGCATTTGTAAATTGATTAAATTTGCACATAATGAAAATCAACACTTAATATGCATTAGAGAGTGCAAAGTTAGATAAAGATCAATTCATTTTCAGCTTCATTAGTAGTCTATTTCAAATCCTGTCATCTTGAATAAATCAACGGGTACGGACAACGCAACAGAGGTTACAATCAAATCAATAAAACTTATTTTTGCTATCAAACGACATGGGGTATGATGCAACTCATACAAATCAGTCCAATTTGTGCTCCGACATCTTTCATACTTCCATTTTTGGTGAGCCGGATGTGGATTTTTGGTTTGCTCTTTTAAAAGTTTATTCAGTTCTTTGCACAACACGATTCGGATAAAATGCATCTCAAGATTTCACTGCAGTCTCTAATTCACAAGCAATTTTTCATATTTTTAGTTTTTGGGTGCATTTATCTCAGATCCTTTCTAGCATTTAGTGCTTCTTTTATGAGCAAAGGAAGCGAATTTAATAATCGTTCTTCAAAATGTTTGTTCAAATTACACACATTAAAAATGATTTCCTCATTTAAAAGACGCCATTACGTGAGTACTTCAACTGTATAATTTTGTTTGTTTGTAGGGCTTCCGTTTATCGTCATCATTGGAAATGAGCAGTGCAACTCATCAGATTCCCATGAAGTCGGCACTTGCTTCACTTCGTGAGTCATTCAGAGTCATTCATAAAATATATAAATCTAGTACTAATCGCAAGTTGTAAGTAAGTAATGTTGATATTTGTAAATTGCATTAGCTTATTAAGTTTGAAGGAAAATGTTACGTAATAATACAGTACTGTGATGCTGATTACAAGTTTTGGCAACAAAAAGGAAATACTTAATAGGTATAAATGCCACAATAATGCCTACAATATTTACTATGACCAACCGGTCACGGTGATTTATCTTTTACTGAATCGATATATAAGCAAGTTTGATAATGTTGCCTTTTATGCCTAATGTAATGTATAGTTTGCATATCGAAACTTGCTATCCAATTTGTGATTGAGTGAGAGTGAATGGCTGTCCACAATTTTTTACCATTCAAAAATGAAACGCATCGAAATATCAGCTATATACTTTAGATATATACAAATAAAGTAATGTATTTTAGATACATAACCTCAATACTACCTTTCCCTATATTGATTATATAGGCAAGAATTGTGCGTGTAAGTTGTAAGTGCCAGAAACTCGACAATTTAATGTTGCCAATTGGTCTCTCCCAAAATTTAGGGCACAATGCAGACGCACAGGTGGATCACCCAAAGGGAAGTGTGCATCAGGATTTGGTGTCTGTTGTGTGAGTAAGTACATGAAAGTAACAGTGATTCAGTTATTAATTCATTGGATTGGCCGCGATCTATATATTCACTAAATTATGCTATTGATGCCGGATGAACTTATCGAGACACGTCTTGCGTAAAAATGAAGTTACAAATTGGATACTTAGGTTAGGTACTCTCTAAATATTTTAGATGAAGAGTAAGTAAGTACATTATAGTCGATGTTGATGGTAAAGAAGAAGAATGATTGAGCAAGTAAGATATGATATATGGAAGCACAAGTGGCGAGCAAGAAAACAAGATTAATTAATTTATGAAGCACGTATAATAGTAGCCTTTAGGTGTGTTATTGCTCATTGTTCCATTCAGTTTCCATTTCAATTCAATGCCTATAGGCATGCAGTGCAGTGGGGAAGCAATTGTGTTGGGATTGAGCATGAACATTACATGAGTTAACATAAAATGATCCCCCATCCTCACTCAAATATGTGTTACAACACCTGTAATTTAAATGGACATAAATTATTCTATATTTTGTACTCTGGGAATGATTAACATTTTAAAGAGGAAAAATAATTTATGTAGTTTTTGTGCTCTGCTCACGTCTCCCCATTCTTCTGTCAACAATGCTGGTGATTTTCGATTGCATAGTGCGTACACGGGTGTAGTGTAGAATGCACATAAAAGAAAACGTTGCAAGTTACGTAATATGTATATGCTTTGTTGTTGTTTCCTCTTTTTAATGTCTACCTTTATTTTGACGTACATGAAATGATGCATAACAAAAGTTGTTTCATCTTGCGATGACACAATTTCAAACAACAACACGTACTTCAGGAACGAAGAGTTTCCTGATCCTATCAAGCCAAAAGGACATCAAGTCTGTAGCACAAAAATTATTAAGGTGATTTTCGTGTAAATTAAGATAACATTTAAAAAAGATTTTAAAAGTATCTCGTTAGAATTTTGTTTAAAAACCTGCTTCCTTGACCTGAATAATTAAAAAAAATTATGTCCTTTAATCAGCCTAATGCAGACGTATGTCAGGTGCTGCTGACATTTCATGAGATGGAACTAGTTAAAGGGGATATGAACGGACATTGCTTGATTGACAACATCAACATTTTTGGCATGACTAATATACAATTGCCCCATCTTTGTGGACCACTTAGTAAACAACATAGTATGAAAAAGTCGATGAATAAAAAATACAATGCTATTTCTTGATAAGTATATAGGAAAAACTACGAGAATACAGACTCGTTTAATTTTGCTCATAGTGTACTTGGAATTTGGAAGGGGAAGCAAGATAACCTTTTCGATATCTATCGATGGCTTCCAAGATGATGTTGGCAGGAAGTGGAACGTTCAAGTTTCATACATCCGTTGTAATGACCCGTTTCGAGGTATTAAGCTTTTGCATACGGTCTGAAAAGTACAACTATTATATGAGTGTATGAACTATGCTATATCAAAATGTTATTAATATTGATGCATTTATTTTATCAGCACCGTCAGGCTGTCTTCAGTACTACACCGAATCTAAAGGTACAGTAAAAATGCTTGGATATCCTGAAATACCCCATTTGGCAGGACTGCAATATACAATTTGTGTTCGAAGGGCGCTTGCAGCAGAATCCATATTTGTAAGGTTTTAATTCTTATAATTCATACCTAAATTCACTTAACAATTGGGTAACAAGTGTTTGAACATTGCATTGCCTCGATGAAATAAAACCTTAAACCGACTTTTTGTCCATTAACAGTGGTTTCCCTGCCGTGACGTTGATTTCGAGAAGTCGTTTCATTTGCAAGGACCAAATGTGCTCACCACGAGTTTGAACCTCATTGTATGAATCACAAAATTATAACACTATATTAGCAAAATATTAAAGAATGCGAGGGGTTGATTGATAAGCTTCCTGAAAATCATTCATTGGTTTGGGTTATTTTTTGACAAAATTTACAGTGGATTTCCTGCACCGGAGACTACATCACCATCATGTCTGACGATGGCACATCCCACCCTATGTCACACTCTCCAAAAGATCGATATTGTGGCAATAGACTGACGAATTTTCCACCATTTTATGTTAACTGTAAGTGTCAATACACTATATTTTTAATTGATTTCACATATCCCAATCTGATCTCCATCTGTCTTATATTTTTAGCTAAAGCAACCCCTTACATAATAGTTGTGCGCACAGATCTTATTGAGTTTGCGAGTGACGTTGATAACATTGGGTTTTGTCTTGAATGGTACCAAGTTATCTGGAAACCTTCTCAAAATTCCCCGGGCATGCCAATAGTGTTTCCACCCGCACCCGAAGAAGGGCCTTAATAGTACTTAATATAGAATTAATTTAACACTTACATAGATACTTGTGTATCAGCAAGTCTTTAGTCAAGTATTTGTTTTCAAGTTAATATAGGGCTAACATGTAGCACAAGATACTACGAGGTCTCTGTGTAGATCACGATTAAATGTGATGTGACAAATTGTATTTATTATCATAAACTACGGCTTCTTTGACATTGAAATGTAGCGATGTTCTATAAACAAACGTACTCAAGAGTCTTACATACGTGGACTTCGTACTTACTCTTCTATTTTAAGTATAAGTATATAAAAACTAAGCTAGTATTTATGTGGCCTTAATGGTCTCTCTGGGTCGCATAGTTTAGGATCCTTTATGAATTCGACTTCTTTCAAATAGTTCGACATCAATCCTGAGAAACAACAATCAAGTATATTATTATGAAATAAAAATACACTCATCAAACAAAATATCGTTCGAACTTCGACATTCGAAGGTGTGTAAACTATTTTCCAAAACTTACCAATGCGTAAAGCGGTATTTATTGCGAGCTCAACCTGCTCATGTTTCTTTTTACACAGTCCAGTGACATGGCGTTCATATCTCATTCCTGTGTACGGCGACACAAATTGGTAGAGTAATTTAATATTTTTGTAATCCGGAGTGATCCCATGTTCACACAAGATGCATACTTTTTTCGGCTTTTCATAAGGGTTGTCCATTCCTATTGGCTGGAAAAATTCAACAAGATTTTAACTTTGAATAATACAAATTGCATTAAAACTACTTGTAAAATATCAGAAAACTACGTAACTCTTAAATAATGCATTGTGTTCCAAAACCACCATCAACCATTGACTTACCAAATCTTCAGAATCTTGTAGCCTTTCCTCGAGAACCTTCTTCAAAACCTTTTCATCCTCATCAAAAACTGGCACAGGGTGCACCGTGTCAGTCGTTTTTACTCCTCTCACTGGAACATAATTACTTTTTATGGTGCTGGAAAACAACACAGGAGGGTTAGCTGCTGATAAACTGAAAGCACAACGACTTCGATTGAGTGTTCTTAAAACCGGCATCATTTTGAAAGGATTATTTGACACTTGATGATACTGCTTTCTGCAAGTTGAAGTTGTTTTTTAAAGAATTTTACTGCTTATATATCTTGTCCGAGCGACGCCCGAATGTTCAAGTAAAGATCACAATAACTACTGTGTAACTACCATCTAATCACAATTAAACTGAGAAGGATGAGTAAAGTCTGAGGTTGGGGGTGACAAATAATGCACGAACTCAGTTTGTTATTATGCTGTAGGCATGTGTTTTCGGAGATTTTCTCATCCCACCACTAGCTGCTGGTTATTGTGAGTCAGTTCGGGTGCGCTCTTGGTTTGCTTTTCTCTGCTTGCTTTTTTGTATGCGTCTCTGCTCTCAAGCAACACAACGCTGCGCAGAAAAAGTGCATGAAAATGTTGCAAGCAGTTTTGCAAAGCAAACACCTTTGTTCGCCTTTCACCTTTCACTTTGCGTGAAATGAATTTTCCATTTTCTATGAAAATCTATGCAATGGCGATTTTCTCCAGTCTCCAGTTTCGAGTGCGATTCGTGTCAGACTGACACTTTCAGTCAACCTCAACCAAAGCAAAGAAGCTATTCGCTAATGCTATTCGTCATTGCTGAAGAAGTTTTGAAACTGGAAATGGAACTTCGAACTCGGCAATTATCAAATTAATTCATTAAATAAGGTAGGTCATGAATATGAATATCATTTTTTATTTTTAGTTATAGACAAACAATCGTTAATTAATCATAGAATATATTGGTACGTAGTATGTGATAGGTTGGTAAATCTACAACTTTATTGATTTTCTTGTATTTCTGATCATTTATTCGATTTATATAGATAAAGCTCGTCACTCATTACTTACATAAACATGTCTGTCACGTAGTTAGTTTGATTGGCTATGTTTCTTCTTCTTTTATTATGCTGATTTACAAGTGCAAATTAACACAACAGTCAACAGTGAACGTTCATTTTTCTCAAATATAATCATGGTCATGGTTAATTTTATACACTTCTAATTTCTATTAAAATCAACTATCAACTATACTATGCATTTTGCTTTGCGTCGTGTCGAGGTTCGGTGAATATTTTCCACAATGAATGCATTTATAAGGTAAAAGTAAATCGTTTTTTAAATCATTTGCTACGGCATACTATTGACTATCTTACTTAGTTCGCATAATATTACTATATCCTCACAGAGATGTTACTAAAAATGGCATGATACTAGACATTATATATTAACTAAATTGCAAAATGTAAAAATTACAGCACGCACATTTTTGTACAAACTTAATAATTATTATTTAGCGTCACTGGTCAAAATCTTCTGTAAATGTCCGATGGCGGAGGATTGACCTAATTTTCCCAATCTACTGATAGCACCAGCTCTATTACCTCCTCCAGAGGAAGCTGACTGACTTGCAGCAGCGTTGAAATGTGCTACTGAAGCTGATACTTTACTGGTACTTTTATTATCGATTTGGCCTTCGGATTGGGAGGCACTGGGCTTCGCTCCTCCCTCTTCTGTAATGCTATCAGTACAACTTTCAAAGCTCAGCTCATCTGAACTACTGCCGAAGCTAAGGAATGCTTCTAACTGCTCCATTCCAGAATTTCGAATGGAATCAATTCGAATATGTTTTTTGCCAGGCGTAGATTCTTGAATTACAGAAGAATCCGATGATGAGGTAGTTGAAGCTTCTGAGGGACTGTATCCTGAAAAGCTGGATGGAGTTGGAGTGTAAAATTCTGATGGGAAGTCGTCATATAGTTCTGACATTTCATCTTCGTTTTCTTCCACCTGAAAGTATGCAAAAGCAATATTAGTAGATCTGCATTCTTTCCTTTCATATAAATGTTAGTAAACTTTCATTTCAGTAATTTTTACCGTTTCAAACTCTTGGATGAGTGTATTCACGGTGGCAAACTTAATGTTTTGATATACACCTCCTGAGGAATCTGCACTAGAAATAATACTGTTTAGTTTGGTACTGCGTTCTAAAGAATCTATTCGGCTTTCATTATCTGGACTCATGTGGATTAGACCAGGAGATCCATCATTGTCTCTGATGACGATTTCTAGCTTGTTGATTGAAATCGGTTCAGGATCTGACTCTGCCCCAGAAATTGTCTGGCTTTCAGAATCTAAAAATATCTCAGTATCTGGCGTGCTTGCTAAAGAATCTGGTACAAACTTATCTGAGGTGGAAACGGACACAACTGATTCTGGAGTTTTTACAACAGACGATAAAACAGAATCGGTGCGAAGGAAATGTTCCGGGTGTATGGGACACAGTTTTGGGCTTTCTTGCGGGGAGTTGCTGGCTTTTGTTTCCGAAAGATCTGCGTCAGACAATGCATCCAAGTTGTCAATATCTAAGGATTTATTGGATGTTGCTGGAGAAGTTTTTACAGGAGTGTTCAATTGCGACTGTGATGACTTTGGTGACTGGCTTATAACTGTTTCTGATGAGCCAGATGATTCGGAATTGCCTGAAAATTATAACACAAATTCAAGTTAATTTAATAATATAAAACTACTGAAACCTAATGAATGTTGTAGGTTGTAGTGCATTATAAAAACTCTTACGTTTAGACCTTCGCTGATCAAGATCCAAGGATTTTGGCTTGGCTGGTGGTTTGGGTTTTGGTGGGCGTGGTGGAGGTAATGATGTGTTGGATTTATGGACATCAATTGAGTCATCACTATTGTTTAGCGACTTATGCCGCACCTTTGCATCCTCCAACATATCGCGGAAAAAGGGCTTTGAACCGTTTCCAGACAGAACAATGTCTGGAGTAGAATTTTTCTTTGTTAGACTCCTCACATACGCAGCAATACTCTTTTCAATTTGAATACTTTCAGTAGAACTCTGTTTCGAAGAGACAGGTCTGTTGTTTAATGGGACATCATAAATTGCCGTCGGTACTGATCCTGTGGTACCACCACAAAGCATATTTTTCTTCTTTGGTGGTAGAGGTGGGAGTATATCATCATTTTTGCCTCCTTTGTTTCTGTGCTTGTATGAATGGGATCTGCCCATTTGATTATGTATGGCGTTTGTATTAGATGGGACGAGGGCAGCCATAAAACTAGCACTGAGGCTTTGGGACAATCTATTGAATTTGGCGAGTTTGTTCTGAAAATCTTCCGAGTCTCTTCCTTGTGCACGAAAAGACGATGATGATAATGGATGAATTGTTGTGCTTAGTGCTGGAATAGTGTCTATTTCTTCTGTAACTGGTGATTCGGAACTTGAAATTTCTCCGATTTGTGACAGTTTATCTACATCTGAACTTGATGTCTCATTATCAGGAGACAAAGATATTGATGCTACTTGAATCTCCTTTTCTCTTTCATGCATCACAAAGTCATCGTCATCCGTGCTGGACTCTAAAGATTTGTCTTGCGTTTGGAAAACTAACACAGGAAGTGATTTGTTATGAATCTGACTATTAGCAGCTCCAGTTCTAGGAATGTAAGGAACCCTTGGTTCTACGTTGGAGCTTTGTTTAGACTTATTGTTTTGCAAGATTTCTTTGGGCGAAGAATCAGACGATTTATCACTGTTAGAATTAGTTCTCTTCAAGTTTAACTCGACAACCTTCTGCTTTAGCTCATCCAGTACAATTGTGTTATTAATTGTCATTTTGGAACCGGGTAAAGTAGGACTTGTTTTTGTACCTGAAACGGTAGGAAAACCTTGGTGGCTATTGTTAGTACTCCGAACAAGCTCGTTAGGTTTTTGTGAGGGTTTTCTTTCTTGAATTTCAGTTGTGGTTGACATGTGCATACGTCGCAAGTCAACAGGTCCTGAGATTACCATCGAAGATTGTAAGTTTTCTTGTGAATCAGATTTGCCTTTTCCTTTTTTCCTGAAAACTTTGGAAAAGAATCCAAATGCTTTTCCTTTCCGTTTTTTATTAGCACCTTTCTCCACGCATGGGAGACTTCTAAAGCTTTCGCTTCTGCAACTTGACAAATCATCTTCTGAATGTGTTTTATTGTAATTCTTGTATGGCTCAACACCCGATTTCCAACATGCTTCTGGTATGGAAGTAAGATTAGGTGTTTTTGCTGGCGACGGAGACATTGATGCCGTATCCTCAGGAAGCTCTGAAATTGATACTAACGAGTTACGATTTGAACCAGCACTGAGTCTGTGTGGAAGTCTCTTTGGAGTAGAACCGTTTCCCTCATTTAATGACTCCCACATGCCTGTTTGAGGTCCTGAAATAGCTGGGTCCACTGTTTCAATATGCTCATAAATGTTGCTATCCTTTTCTACGGAATCCCCTCTTATACTGCTTGCTTTACTTCCAGAAGCAGAAAACGTGTCAGCATCACAATTTTCATAATTTTTGGCTCCGTCGAATTCGCCAATTTCATCGTAATGATGTGTATCCTCATCACCAAAAACACCAACCCCTTCAGTTTTCTTTTTAGCTGTTAACAGTAAAAACTTTGGTGTTGGCATTTCCACATCCTCGTTGCTGCAGATACTGCTTTTCCTTGAGCCTATGGATAGCTTTCTTGTAAGTTCCTTCCTTAGTTCGGCTGCTTGTGGAGACGAATCTAAAACCAGAAGGGAAGTGGACTGTTGCATGGTGGTTTTGTTTCCTTTTTGCTCTACTTGAAGACTCCGAAGATTCTCATGTGACGAGAGCATAACACGTTTTCGGAGATCTCCAAAACTATTAATCACTGGTGTCTGTAGAGATGCAAAGCTATGATACTTGTGAATTACTGGGGGAGCTTGAGAACTTGTTGTAGCGAATGAACCTCTATCACGTTTCTCATAAAAAGTGGCTGGAAGATTCCCTAACCGTTCTGTTATATCCGTGATGTCGTCAGAAGAATTGTTCAATGACTGGAAAGAAAATGCATCTTCATATCAAGAGTTCATTTTTCTATGTGATTAAAGGTAATTATGACATTGTGATTTCATGTAAATTACCCATTGTGACTGGGAAGCATATGAGTGTCTGAAATACTGACTGCCAGAGCAGCTATTCCAAGAAGTCAGTGCGGAGGACGATGGTGGTGACGAGGCTGATTCTTGAATAGCAATTAGCCACTGCTCTAACACTGGCTTTTCCTGTGATCTCTACAGTTAGAACGCAACAACAAAAGATCATTAAGTTCTCCATATCAATATCAATGTTGCATCTGCATCGTTTCATTCAGTTCTGAGCAGATAGCATAAATGCCTATAATAATAGTGTATCTTACCAAATAGTATACTTGAGATCGTGTCACAATTTGCAACGGGTATCCCTTGCAACCTTTTATTTGTATTGGACGAACAGAGGAGGCGATTCCTAAATTGATGCACCCACAACAAGCAGATAAACTTTCATAATCTGCTTTAGACTTGTAGTAGGTGAGTAATCTTCCATCCAAGACAAACCAAAACTTTTTCCACCCCAACTGTAATTTATTAAACAAATCAGAATAGCATTAGAAGTCTTTCAATATTGGTTACCCGTATGAAATTACGATTTGCTAGACTAACGGCTGGCATTCACATAGATATATATAGATTAAGTATGAAAATGAAAACTTGAAACAATCGGTGGCTCGGACTGATAACCTTATTTCCTTAACTACTAGTGAGAAGCACATTT
>JAANSM010000192.1:0-38270 GCA_036850725.1 Orchesella villosa | reverse complement strand
AGAGGATGATGTAAGGAGCGTAATGAAAGGCGACTTTCAGAAAGCCTGTATAAGTATGATTGAGGGTAATAAGTAGAAATTAATTCGAATAACCCAATGTAAAAGATTAATCCTTGATAAATAAACTATCTACTCTTTCATTCGAAAGTGTGGAAACGTCTTTTTGCAAATCTCACACATTCCCCAGATCACATGTGAGTGACTCATCTAATTATGTTTTTTGTTATACGCTTCGAAATTTCCTTTGTTTCCCTTCAAATGATCGAGAAGCTCTTGAAGTCAATTTGGGAACTCCATTTAAATCAGGAAAAATAAGAAAGGTGAAGCTTTGATTCGCAATGATCTTCGTTTAGAACAAGGAACACGCTGAGAACGCCTAGCTCACACTTGTAACCTCTCAGATTTCCCCTTATCATCTTTAAATTCTTTGGAAAATAAATCACACAGTTTGTTTAGGTACAAATTGCAACCGTAGCTGTTAGTATTTTGGAACAGACGGGTTGGAATGGCTATCAACAGCTTACAGGCATTCACAGAAGTTTACTATCGTCAATCATAAAGAACTTGCCATTCATCCTAGCAACAGGATGCAGACGCCATCTCGGAGTCGTGAGTTTACACATTATTTTGATTGAATTTTATTCAAGGTTATTTTCAATTTATTTTAAAACAAACATGAAGGCCTTAAATTCATAATTTCATATATTCAGGCATCATGTTATGTGTATGTCGCATGTCGATAGCGCACTATATTATGCCAATTTTGAACTTTATGTGTTTAATATTCAATCTCTGAAAGCCTTTAACAGCTCTTTAGTTGATGCAATCTTTTAATCTTGGTTTGGCATGATTTTAGTCCAGTGTGTTATGTAGTTTTAGAACCCTCGAACGAAACTTGAATGGATGTAATAAGCTTTCAACAATGTAAGTACCTAGTTTTACCGTTACATTCCATTTAACTGCTTAAATGTAGCAGAATGCGATTATTGGAATGAACGCACTACAATCAGTGAATGAATTGGTTTTCTGGAGCAGTAGAGAATATTTCAGAAATTAGATGATTTGATTATTATCTACTGAAAGCGTTGAAAACGCGTACTTCAGTAGATTATGGGATCAGTATCACGTCTCTCTGTCATTCTATCTGTCTGTTAACACGAAATCTCAGAAACTACTAGACCGATTGACTTCAAATTTGGTACATCGACAGCTTAGGTCACACAAATAAGTTGACAGGAATTTCAGACTTGTGGACCACTTGTGACTCTAGATAGGGGGTTCGAAAGTTCACATGCATTTTAAATGGAACGTGGAATGCACAATGGAATGGCTTTCATGCATATTATTTTGATCCCAGGCATTGGTGAGGGGTGAAGGTCACATGCATTTTTTAAACGAGATTTTTTTCCATTTTCACATAAAACCAACAACTGATCTCGCTGGAGGGGCTTTCATGCATACTGTGACCTTTTATATTGGAGAGCCATAAGTTCAAATGTACTAAATGACCAATTGTCAATCAGAAAACAATAGTTAAAATTTTAATAATTTGTCAGTAGATTGTTCCTAAAAGGCTTACATTTCTTGTTTATATTTTAATGCACGAACGGATGCAGCTAAAGTAGCTTTGGGTATGTTGAGTAGACCATTAAAAAATTGGTGCATATAAATCATCAATTGCATAAACAGACGTGACGTAAATCAAAATCAGTGTACGAAGAGGATACTGCGATATGATTTGGTAACCTAAAATTGTGTTACGTTAATCTATATTAACAGCATTTTGCGGTAATTGTTCATATTTTACATTCGTTAAGCATCCTGTTTGTTAAAAGCAGTCATGCTTCTTGTCTGGTGTCCACCGCCCAGTGAAAGGACTTCATAGCATAACAGCAAAGTTATTCCGAGGGACAATTATTTTTTATATTTTACATGAAAGTCATGACTTGGAAGTAGTTTAAAAACCGTTAGTTTTGCTACAAAGATTAATAACACCTTAGTAGAAGTGCTTTGAGCATAGCACGCACAGTTAAAATCATAAAGGAAATTAGGAAAACTGCCATATGACTATAATATTATGGCGAATGTTTCAAAATAACTTGTAGTAAATCAACCTTAATGGGAATTGTGGACATGCATTTGATATTTGACAACTTTGAAGCTTTATGATATTATGCTTTAAACTACGATCAAAACGGCTTACATAAAGCCCTCTACGTCATTAATTGTTTTTGTAATTGGGTTGGTTTTGACCGCTAATATATCACATTATATTTAACATGATCAATGCATTAATCAAACATCCACCCATTCCTGCTTGACTGAAATTGTGAAACCCATTAATTCACAAGTGTATACCCTTGTTGTCAATCAGTCAAGCAGAAGCAAATTATTATAATAATTGTCATATAATCTCAGTTTTTGAAGAATGTCATTGTGTTCTGACGTCATTAATATTGAGGAGAAATGAGAGCCCAAATCATGTCAAACAAATCATCCATGATATGTTCCATGCAAGAGTTTTGATAAAATAAGTTCTTATCAAGCATACATTTAAGCCAGTAGAAAATGCATAGTCATGGTTGGCAATTGATTATTCTTCTGCATCCTGATGCGATATTTACGAATACTTATGATAATAATTTTGACTGTACAAGGCAAATGACAAGATTTCTTCTCGTACCTTCTTGAGTTAGGTATTTACCAAGCTTGTTCAAGCAAGCAAACGAAAAACGAACAAAGTCTAAAAGGAAAATCAACTTCAGACGCAATAGGAGGTAGTTGTGGTAAGCCAATATCCATTGCAAACAAGCAAATGTCCTTCAGCCTTATGATTTGGGAGGCAAAGCGTAAAACCCAACACCACACCACACCATATCCTTACTTTACATGATCAGTTGCAGTAGCATGTCGCCACCACTCTTTTCATTCATTTCTCTCATTGCATTGCAGTCGAGAGCAAGGAGAGGATCTCAGTTTTGCTGCTGAGAATCCATATGAGTAAGTAACCCAGTTGTTGTGCCTTTTGGAAGCTGCAGTTGCCGTTTGTTTTTAGGCTCCATCAACGGTTTCTGTAGTAACTCCATTATCAAATTGAAATTACTATAAGGTAGGTTTCGATTACTTTATTGCTGCCAGCTCAATTCGGTAATTTTTGTATGCATCGGTTAGTCCAAAGAATTTCATTAGGGATTGAAATTTTAGTTGAAAAAATTATATTCACTTAATCGTAATGGTAGTAAGAGGGATTTTGAATATAGTGAAGTAGATAATATCTCTTGTTATCATCACTGTCAGTCAACAGCATGACAATTTAATTTAATCTTTGTTTTATTTTATTCTGTTCATTTCAGTTTCTGCGTCCCCGACTGCTTTGTAAAGATAGAGGAAAGGAGGAATATATAGCTTATATAGGTTGTTGTGTCTTTGTGGAATGACTACGTTACTTAGGCACATTCAAGTTCGTACCTTATCTAGTATTTTACGATTGGAAGTGAATGCTGTACATTCCCATAGTCTCAGTAGTGCTGTAGTTGGACAATTTAGGAAGACTAATTTGCTTTCAAGTGGTTCTCTTAAGTTTAACAAGTATTATACGTGGAACCGGTGCCAGTACTCGTCCTGTAACGTTGATAGTGCGGTAAAAACTCGATTGGGTGTCAACAATTTATGTGATCGTCAGTTGACAAAAAAGCACTCAAACTTGTTGCCTTCCGCAGTCGGGAGCAGATTGATTACTGGAAAGGACGGGTTCATCCGTCAATTTTCAAGTAATATGGCACCCACCGGAACGGGAGGTGAGGCCATCAAGGCCAAAATTGATACTTTAATCAATGAAAATACTGTGATTGTCTTTAGTAAGACGTTTTGTCCATTTTGTAACAAGGTAAGGAAAAAATGAAACCATTCACAAAATGAAAACATGAAAGCATGTGGTCATGATTAAATATTCATTCTTTGATAGTGTTTCAGTTACATTCTTGATTACTAGCTGCGTAACATGTATAGAGCTGTAACTAGTAATTTCTTGTTATATTTTTTTCCAGATCAAAGCCCTGTTCAAAGACTTGGGTGTGGAAATTAAAGTAGTAGAACTTGATACTATGGAAGGAGGTACGTAATATTTTGTTATATACAAGTATACAACCCAGTTTAGATTAGAAGGCGACAAAAGGCCTTCACAGCTATGACAATCATCCAATATCTCTTCCATCTTCTCTGACATTTTTTGCATGCTATTTAATATCAATGAGTCTGGAAAGTATGGAATTAGGTCTAGCCTAACTTATACTTAGTATTATGTATGTAGCGGGATGACTTTCATGAAATGCGGAAAAAAATCGATAAGAATCGATATGATTCACAACATGCTATCAAAATGAGCTGAGGTATGAAAGCCTCGGAACTTAGTTTGCTGTCAGAATGAATGGAATGAAAAGGAGTTATTGAAAGCCACATGCCATAGTAATTTCCTTGTTGATATGTATTAATGTCCATTTCTCTTTTGTGTAATATCACAATGTTTTCTTGACTCGGTCGATGGGGTGATCGACCCTTGTCAATCTGTTTTTGCAAGTTATTTATTTTAATGAAAAGTGGCAATGTATTTTAGTTGTCAATTAGTATAATTTAAGTAAACAAGGGGTTTATTTGTGAGTGCGGAATGGGTATTCACCTAAGTAGTTGTACGACTCTGACTGATAAAGTTACTGTTGGAGGAGACATCCCGAATTCTTCGGTTAAGAAAGTAAGTAATTTATTATTAATTTTATTGATTTGTAGATGAAGGAGCCGCTTGGCAAGAGGCTCTTATTGCAAAGTCTGGTCAACGCACAGTCCCCAATGTGTTTATCAGAGGTCAGCACATTGGTGGCTGTGATGACACCTTAAAAGTGCACACTCAAAACAAATTATTACCGATGATTAAGGGTGAAGCGGAGGCTCCTGCACATTCGTATGAGTATGATTTCATTGTGATTGGTGGAGGATCAGGGGGTTTAGCAGCATCAAAGGTATACTCATTTATTTCATTTAAAAAAAATATCGAACTTTGGTATTCTATTAGTAATGATAGCAGCTTTAAAAAATGTGTCGCTTGGTGTAGGCTGCAGCCAAACTAGGAAAGAAGGTTGCTGTTTGTGATTTTGTCCAGCCTACTCCAGTTGGAACTTCTTGGGGTTTGGGTGGAACTTGTGTGAACGTGGGTTGTATCCCTAAGAAATTGATGCATCAAGCAGCCCTTATCGGCCAGTCGATGAGTGATGCCCCATCTTATGGTTGGAATCTTCCAACTTTACGTGAGTATTGAACACGGAATTAATTTTTTGAGAACATTTAGCGGTTTTGAGAGGTCTGTAATCGTTATTGAGTTTTAAGTGATATTTTAAATTTCATTTTGAAATCTTTTAGCGTCAAACGATTGGGCTGGTCTTGTTGAAAATGTTCAAAACTACATAAAATCTTTGAACTGGGGATACAGGGTTGCCCTTAAAGATGCTACAGTGACCTATCTAAATGAGTACGCTCGTTTTGTGGATAAAAACACTATTGAGGTATGTTTTTAAAACAGGTTTTTAAATACACACACGAAACTACTCTGTGAATAAATTAAAATGTAAGCTTTCTACTTTTGGTAGACTGTCAATAAGAAAGGGAAGAAGCGGACTATTACTTCCGATAAGTTTTTGATCGCTGTTGGTGGTCGTCCACGATATCCTAACATACCTGGAGCAACTGAGCTCGCTATCACATCTGATGATATCTTTTCCCTTCCATATCACCCTGGAAAAGTACTTTGCATTGGAGCATCATATATCGCCTTGGAATGTGCTGGGTTTCTGTCTGGTATAGGCATTGAAAGTTCAGTGATGGTAAGTCTACATTGGCCTTTTATAAAATGACTCTACCTGAATTAAAATTATAAGAGTTTGTTATATCTATTGTCTCCTTGTATTTATTAGGTTCGCTCCATTTTTCTCCGTGGATTTGATCAGCAAATCGCTGACATGATTGGTGAACATATGGAAGAGCATGGGGTCAAATTTTATCGAGGATGGGTGCCCACAGAAATTATCAAGCTTGAAGAAGGAACGCCACCAAGACTTCTGGTGAAAGCGAAAGAGACTAATGGTGATGAAACACTTGAAGTGGAAGTTAACACAGTTCTTATTGCGATTGGGCGGGATCCCTGCACAAACACTTTAAATTTGGAAAGTACTGGCGTTAATACTTCTGCAAAGTAAGTGTCTTAACTGTAGTTGTTAGAATTTCCCAATTGGTGTTGAATTTCAGCAAATAAGATTAAAATTTACATGTAATTTATACCAAATATTATTAATTCCACAGGTCTGGTAAAGTCTTGACGAACGAAAGCGATCAAACTACGACTCCAAACATTTATGCTATTGGTGACGTTGCTGAAGGACGTCCAGAGCTGACACCGGTTGCCATTCATGCTGGAAATCTTTTGGCTAAGGTAGTTTGAAGTATAATTTCCTGAATTAATGTGGATTTTCCGTTTGAATGTTTCTTCACCTCCAATTATTACTGCTTACAGCGACTCTTTGACGGATCCACAACTCTTACGGATTATAATAAAATCCCTACGACTGTATTTACTCCACTGGAGTATGGATGCATTGGAATGTCAGAAGAAGATGCGATTAAAAAGTATGGAGAAGAAGATATTGAGGTCTACCATACGAACTTTCAAGCTTTGGAAGCAGCCCTTCCAAAACGAGATGAGAATAAGGCATATTGCAAACTTGTTTGCGTTAAGTCTGAAAAGGTAAGCAATTGTTGCAAGCTATTTTTTTAGTTTTAGTGTCTACGTTCAATTGATTTAACATATTTTTTTTACAAAAATGCTATTTTAATATTCGTATTTTTAGGAACGAGTTGTTGGATTCCACTATTTAGGACCAAACGCTGGAGAAGTAACTCAAGGTTTTGCTGTCGCCATTAAATTAGGCGCTACTAAAAATGATATCGACTCGACTATTGGAATTCATCCAACAACTGCAGAGGTAGACACTAGTTTCCTAACATATTTTGTTTATTTCCTACGAACCCGAACCCTAAAATTGGGACATGAACAATTTTAAAATAAAATTTTGTATTCTTTCACAGAATTTCACCACCTTGAATATCACCAAGTCTTCCGGTGTTAGCGCGACAAAGACGGGTTGCTGAGGTTAAAGTTCGTGTTGATGATGCCACCTGACTTTGGTCGCAACTCAACACATACTAAATAATTTCTTCGTAAATTCTGCCATTGTTACCTAAATCATGACATACAAGGTGTTATCTTGTTTATGACGACAACACCCAAAACCCTATAATGGGGTGAGTGAAGTCTGATACAGTGTTATTGATTAGGCTCACAATAGTAGAAAGAATCCCGCTCTAACACTTTTGTACATTAAACTACCACTTGAATTGGTAGACAAAGACAGTTTAGTTAACGTCGACCATTTCACTTGCCGTAGTAGTTCTTCCTAAATTTGGGGTGAGTGTAGTCTTTTTTGATTAAGTCTTGTTATATAACTTGTATTACTATAAGTTTTAATGGAATTATCACTTGTTGATGTAACGGTTGTACTCAGTTCGGAATATGAATATACTTGTTGTTAAGAATATAAAAATAATTACTTTTGTTCTGTGAAATACTGATTTCAACATCAAAACGCTTCGAGAAACCAAATATAATGTAAGCATTTTTTGTTCACCCGGCCAACAGCATTAACATTTGATTCGAATGACGAGAATTTCATGCATATATATATTCTATTTGCATAACCAAACAAAAAGATAGGAAAGAATTGGCATTCATATTAATTGCGTAACAGTTTACAGTTAAGAATGATATAAACATTGGTTTCGCATGGGTTTTTATATGCACTGCAATTGCATCAATTACAGAGTAAAAAGTATAAGGAAAATCTACATTCATAATGAACTTTTTAACTTAACGTGATACTTGAGCCATTAGATTGAACAAACCAATCTAAAGAGATAATTGAAGTGTGACGCATTCTCATTACGATTTGGATGGGTTCATTCCATAGTCCAATATCAAAAAAACATTCGAGCATCATCATATATTTATCATCCTATTTCTCTATGTATTCTGGAAAGTATGAGCCATGAGACTGGGACATGATATCTCCACACTCCTTGCATATCTCTACATAAAAACTGCACACTTTACGAATGCATAATAATATTTGTACATTCATATATATTGGGATATAAATGTTTTTACGTAATATCTACAAAAACAAGATCTCATGAAATGCATCCCTTTCGCCTGACCATGAGTCACCAACAATAAGCTCTCTGATGCGATGCGAACTATTACTACCTACAACTGTTGGATGTACCGCTGTGCTGCCTTTCAATAGGAATGGTTTTGTGTGCATGGATTTGTACTTTAGTCGTGAATCCTGCAGAATTTTTAGCTAATTTTTAACTGTTAATACCTTGTTCTCAAGGGCAGCCATTAAGTTTGCTAAATTAATGAATGTTAGTTCGTATACACATCTTGATTGTTTTTGTAAATGTTTTTTACTATTCATCTATATGAAAATATTTTGTATCTTTGGTTTCGCTGTAGAGATCAGCCTGTATAATTCAATGTAATTATATAATTTTTAATGAAATTATGCAATGCAGCCCACTAAATCTATGGTATGAAAGTTTTCCTATGGATTGTTTTGGATTTACATAATGATTAACCATTTATAACACGGAAGAATTTGAGCATTAAGATACCAACCATATCACAGCAGAGAATCTGTTTTACTAACTACAAAGAAAGAGTATATTTCTGGTTTGAAAATCAAACGGAACAAGAAAGCAACTAACCAAACTTCTCACAACAACATGCCTGGTTTCGCTTTACTGATTCCAGTACAATTATTTGAACATATTATCATAAATCAATAATAAATAGGTCTTTCTTAGTTTCCTCCACGTTTTTATTCCACCAACCTAAAAATTTCTTAATCGATAGCAGAACTCAAAAATATAGGTCGAGGTAAATATTTAAAATATTCATGCAAAATTACATAACTGATGATAAGTGAAAAGCATAATTCGTTCGTATTCTACTAAAGTTTTGACAACTTCATATACTATTAAAAAATTCAATACTTGAAACACAGTAAGAGGCCGAGGTAGCACGTGGGTTTCTAATGCTTTTGCTTTCAAGGTCTTATCAAGTAAAGGATTCTGGGCCATAATCATCAATCGATTGAAAGCCTTTTTTACTAATTGATTGAAAATTGATCCTGTGTCTGGTTTTCGTGTTGAATTTTTGAGATACAACGTAACCAATTTCCGTAAATAACTCAAGTGTTAGCCAATAAATCGATACTAAATGCTGTTTTCAAGCAACCAACATTGTTATAGCCAATGCCATACATAAGCTACTTCTTCCATTTGCAGGAAATTAAGTTAGCCTTGTGTGTTAACGTTTGGCATTCATTTATGCCTTTCTCCTCGCTATAAAAATTAAATGCTAGAGGCTTTAATAGTTGGTTGATGAAAGCACCATGAAAAGTGTTTTTTTGAATTGAGTTCGAGTTGACATAATTCATATCTATCATCGTTTCAGTTGGCCTACTACTTCTACCATTTAATTATGCGAAAATCGATAGCATGTATATGTTTGATGTTCATTATTTATTCAAAGGAGTTCCATTTCCCTGTATTGGACTGTGACCTTCTTCCTACCAGGAGACGGCACGGGGACATAAAAACAAGCCATGAAAACGAACGGCTATTGCTTACTTTATCAAAAAAATACATTTTATATGCTAAAAAGCCTCTCTCTCCTACCTAGACCGAGATGGTCACATGCAAGTAAGTTCATCTTTGCAGATACATTGGCAAAACGTTTTCCTCTCGAGAGCAAGATCATGAGGCGTTGCATTCAGGTAGAGACGCTTGAATCAAAATAGTAAACATGATGCAAAAACAGCAAAACTAACGTATGTCGTGGGAAAGATCTGACTGAATGACTCATAGCATAGTCATAAGCTTCTAGTAGGTAACTCACTGATATGAATCTTAAATCATACAGTGTCTGAAGCGTTACTACATAACAACAAAAGAACCTAGAGGAATGGCATGACTATGACTCTTTTGTACTTAAATTTAACAAAAAACATGAGCATAAACATATTATGGTATGTACAGGATGCTGCGTGAATAAAGCCAACAAGGGCAACAATATATGATGCAGATTTATATGTACAAATCAAATTTAATCGTACGTAATATTATCTTTTAATCTCTACTCAAATTTTCACATGCGAAACCAATTATACATACATATAAAAAGAGTGACAAAAATTGTATCTGAATACTGCCTACTGGATAACAATGAAAAGTACATAAAATATACATGACATATATATTCGTGAATTTGAAGTAATGCCGAAGATTTTAGTTCATAAGATAGTCCCCTGCATCCATACAATTTTGAATACGAAATTTCAAAGTTGATTACAGTTTTCTTAAATCTATAACTGTATTTTGGATACTATGTCGAAACATTTTATGTTGAACAGTAATGCTCGTACAATCGCATTTTACCTTTTTGTGTAGTTCATAATATATCTCAAACCATTATCCGATCCATCAATCTACTATTATGGTATTAATTTTAAAAGCATAAAAATAAGTTAGAGTACACCAAAGTTAAGCAAAAACCAGTTAGATTTCTCAAAAACACGATAAACATTCTATGCAGCAATTTCGTGCTCAGAGTATGTAAAAATCGGTGAAAAATTTGCGTATCATGTAAACGAGCATAAAAAACTGAACTCAACAGCTATAGAGATACGCTTTTCCTGCAATGTAATATATCTACAGAAGATGACATACTTTCAGTGTCAAATGGATATGTACATCATCATCATCATCTTCTTCATAATTCCGTTGCGCTGGTTTGATATGCCATATATTCTCTGTTATAAAACAGTATTCCTGAAGCTCTGTATATCTAATATTAATACGAGGTAAAATCGCTTAACTCTTAAATGACAATAATTCATTTGCATGAGCGCCCTACTGTCTCATTTGAGCCTTTGAAATAAATCATTCATTGGTACTTAAATGAAAAGAAATGTTTGTTCAAAACTATCATACATCATATATTATCCCTTAAAACTTCTATTGGATTTCAAGGAAAACATTTTAGTTTAACCCTTTTGTCCTCTAATTCGTTATGGAATGTTTTGCCCTTTTATCTTATTAATCTATGCAGTAGCCACATTACTATGAAAAATTTACTATTTTCATTAATTCCGTTTTCTCTGTAATCACAAACACCAAATACCATAATATACGGATGGACAAAGCTAAAGCCACAAGTAATGAAAAATGTACTGTAATATAATGACAGGATGGGCGATAGGGACAATCATTTAGGTTGGTGGTAATGGAAATGAAAAAACCAGCCATATGTATGATTAATACATAAGTGTATATACTTATATATATGCATTATATTATATGGCATAGCCTCATGTATTATTTTAGTAGAACGTTCTAGTAGTTTGGTTTGTGGCCAACCCTTCCTCTGACGCAAGCAGATCTCAAGAGCCAATCACGTTAATCCAAGTGTGCAAACTGAAAAGTAGAGAGAATGTTGCATCAGCCGAGCTAAAGCCTTTGCTGCCTTCTTTTCGTCCTTTCGCCTTTAACAGCGTAGATGGATGAGTTGGAAGGAGAAACGAGTTGCCAGATTACACAGTAATCATCACACCACCGTCATAGCCAAGGAATGAAAGGGGATTATATGACTGCTGAGTTCTAGCTCTGGCCTTACCAGTTGTAAAATAGAAGCAATGAAGACAAGATTATAAAGGAAAAAAAGCTAGTGTTTGTTTTTTAACAAGTGCAATTTTCAAAACACTTTAAATGTCAAAACAAAAGTAGAAATAACTTAAAAAAACAAGGAAATATTCCTGTGTATTCATTCGTGATTCGTTCGAGTTTCGAGCACACGTTGAAAAGGTAATTTTTTAGTTTAAGTTTTAAGTGGACAAAAATAAAGGATTGAAAGTGGACAGGTGGAGGATGAGCAGGAAGAGAGTTTATAAATGGTTTGAAGTGAAATTATAATTATAATTTTTTATAATTGATTTAACAGTAACTAGCTGAGCTGTTTGGGCATCGGATAACATCACTCATAACCAATGATTGAGGCACCAGTTCGAAGTCGCAAAGACCCTCTGAAACCTATCAAAATGGAGATGGAGGATATCAAGATCGAATTTGTTGACTTGTGTGTGATGCCTGCTGATGGTGTCAACTTTTTGGATATGGATTCAGATGATGGCAGTCCAACCGAAATGGAAGTGTGCATGTCATCATCAGACTCCCCTGGGGAGACAGTGAGGCCAAGGAAGAGGGCCAAGCTGGATCATTTGTCACCCGAAGAAAAGGCACAACACAGAAAGATGATGAACCGAATCTCAGCTCAGAGTGCTCGAGACAGACAAAAAGCTCTCATGACACAACAAGAAGTTACTATCAAGAACATGGCTACAGCTGTAAGTATCCATTTATCAAATATTTTTTTAACTTGACTCATTATGACTTGTCTTTGTATTAAAATTGAATCAAGGTTTCTAATCAACTTAATTTCTATTGTTAATTTAACAGAGCGAATCATTGAAGAAGCAGAATGCAATGTTAGTTTCCACCACCGAGACTCTCACTTCAGAAAATAAGACACTGAAGGAAGAGAACGAGCGCCTAACCACCTTGGTCCTTGAACTAGAAGCGAAACTGAAGGCAGCTTCTGAGAATCAAACCACCCAGATTGCTGACGCCAGTGTGGCGTCCACTAACCAAGATATTAAGTTGGAGGTTGAACTTGATGATGTCAAAGACTGTTGCGGATCTTCATTGGAGCCTGCAGTGCTTCGCACTGTCCCTCTGCCGAAGGGACCTCAAGATCCGCTTCAGAAATTGTCTCTCATGCTTCTTCTTTCGACATTGTACCTTGGGATTTGGACTCACCTGAAATCGTGCAACTCCTTGGAGAATTCTCAGAAAAAATCCTTAATGGAGAACAACAGTTGCCAGAGTTTGAGCAGGTAAATATCATTCGAATTCGAAGTTTTGTAACTTAAAAAATATTCTTATATTTTTTATACTATTTACTAAATTCACATTTTTTTTCTATTTACAGCTTAACACAATTACAGAAGCAATTGTTGCACAAATGGTTACTCCGACCAAGACCGTTGGGTATGGAGCAGAGGACGCCGGGCTAGAAATGCCAGAGGTGTGCGATGACGTAATTGATGGGTCTCAAAATAGTACAACCGCAACTTTCGACGTTCAGAATTCATCTATCGCTGAAACTACTACTTCTACTACTACTGATGCTTCTCACAAGAATCAAATCATGATCAGTTTACCTTTGATCGAACCGGATACTTTACATCTCCCTAAAATCAACTTGGATGCTAACCCAGGACCAGTGTCACCCGTTCCAGACACTCTCTCCTTTAATGCTGACATTGAAGTCGCAAAACACACCAACATTATTGCTGATGATGATTCCAATTATAAATATATTAATGAAATATCTGAGCTCTATGACTCATGGAATTCTTCTCCCCTCGATTCTGACTTGTTCCCCGAGTTAGATTTATTTTAAATTGGGGGAAGGTCAACAAAATATAATTTGTTCATTTTAAAGTATTTATAAATGTAAGAGTACTCATTGAGAACTATTTTAATCATAATTTTTTGTTATTAAGGCTTTAATGTAGAGAAAACTATCTTTTGTTTTCTTGGTTTTGTAAATGACTATGAATATTGTCAATATAACCAAAATATATAGTATCCTGTATATAATGTACTACTGTTATTGTTTAGTCTTGCTGTTCAGAGAAGCATCATGTAAATGTAGAAGTATAAATATAAATGAAAACTTGAAAAAAAAATATTTAAAAAAGGCGATGAAATAAACTTCAAATTTCAACAAACTTGATTACAGTTTTAATTTTTTATTCCTCACAAGATTCGTACAATAAATTGATTGATTCTTGATTACAAAATTGAAAAAAATAAATTAGAGTTCGAATTGGATAACGATAGTGGTGTATCCTCTTAGATTCATGGAACTCAGTCATCAGAATCCTCTGGCTGTAGAACTGCCTTGGTTTCGGGTGGTTCATTTGGCTCTGCCTCATCAACAATAAAGTAGAGAGGTTGTCCATCAGTGTCAGGTCTCTGACCAACTGTGCCCTTTCTTATTAATCTTTGAAGCTGTGCCGAAGCTTTCTGCCGGAAGTAGTCAAAGTTCTTGAAGTACATGAGCATTAGAACGTACTCGATCTCTGTCATAGAGGCTCCCCTCACTACGTTCTCCTTCTCGATGATGTACCGAATGGAAGTCTTCAAAGCATCAGTCCAGTTCTTGCGATTAAAATTTCCTGTTTTCAAGTTCAGCATCCTCTTTTCGACCTTAACTTTCTTCACTCGTACACCCAAATTCACGGAGCAGGCTCTGAAAGAAACATAGTAATATTAGGTTATGTCTTACTTCTCTATCAGTGATACAGTTGTGAGCATCAGAATTTTGAGATTGTAAAAAATAGCAGAATAGGAAAACATATTGGATGTTTCATTGGGAAAGTAGAAAGGATTACTCAGGGGTAAAGTGAGTTTTTGAATTACTAGCAGTCTTACTTTTCTTCAAACACTTCGATGTAGCCATTTGGAAACAGCGCCGGCATGCAATGATACGTCTCCTTATGACGCTTAATCGCAGCCCATCCATGGAAGTAACGCCGAGGACAGATGTCACACTTCAGCCATTTCTTGATGGACCGTTTAGCCCTCGGCTTTGGTTGAGTCTCCGCTTTCTTTCGCTGCAAGGTTTTGGCATGCTTCCGCTTGATGTTGAATAGATGACGATCCCCACCTTGGCTTCCGCCAGAGGTGCCTTGCTCGTCATCTTTCTGTACCCGAGTCTTTACCATCTTATCTAATTGTAAAATAAAGGAATGTAGGATTAGTGCCTAAAAAAATATTTAAAAAGTTGATAAAAATCCTTCCTAGTGCAAACTTTTTATTAAATATTAGGCTTCCACACCAAGCAATAAATATGCTTAGTTATTTTCAGTAGTCAATTAAACTTCACAAAGTAACTAATTAATTTTTTAAATAATTAAAAACATTATTAAAATTAATACCTTACGGAAGGCAAAAACTTTCGTTGTATCCTACCGAAGAACCCACAGACGATCTGAGCAAGATGGTGGTATGTAGGTATCGCCTCTGATCCAAAGGCGTACGTGACATGTCATGTCATCAGAAAATAGGTATTTATGAAAAATCTCCTAAAATACATTAGCATGCATGTAAAATTACATTACAAGTTAGTCAAATCAAAAATCACAGCAAGTCATTATTAGCTTTCACACTTCCCATTCTGAACTAGGGTATTTAGTAATTACACTAAGACAATAGGAGTAGGGAGCACCCAAGCCCTTTATCAATCATCATAATGCTCCTGCATAATTTAATATTGGAGAGTATATCTTATACGTGAAAAAACGGGAAGAAAAGAGCGAGAGAGTTAGAGCAACCATGTAATATAGGTATGCTTGATTGCGTTTAATTGATTTTAAAGAAATTGTAATAAATTACATGGGAAAGTATTATATATGCATTCGTCTTTGTCTTAAGCAACATGTCCCGTCCCGTTCTGTAGTCTCTCCGGTATCCGGAGTTCTCCTTGTTCCTTCCGTCATAATGCAAAATGCAATAAGAAGGATTGTTATGTAGGAAGTATTAATTAATTTTATACATAAGGAGTTCAATACTGATTCAATATATTTCATGAATATATGAATCCCGTATTGATCATATCATGATATTATAAGGAGTTTAATATCATAACTGGGTTTTCACAAGGAAAAGTCATAATGCATGCTTGATTTGTAATACAATTGGAATAGGTGACAAAAGCAGGTCTTGCATCATATCACAATACAATATAAGCATATACTATCCACTTGCGTTTATTATTAGGTGTTAGGGATCATCTTAATCCTAACCCTATCACCTTAGGAAAAGGTTTTAGTGAGGACCGAGTAAACTTGCAGCTCTACAAGTTACCTAAAATCCTTCAAAAGGAACTATATGCTTATGAGTTTCAATGTGCACGACACCTCTTCTCCATCTCTCTCACTAGCTCATTGACTGAACTACATTGTCTGCATATCTATGTATTTTTCTACAATATAATATGATATACATACTCAATTTTCCATTTACAATTCTATACTTTCCTCGGCTCTCTGTCTCTACATACAACATAGTATCATCTATTTTCAGAATACTGCTGCACACCACACTACTTCACAGCTAAAGAACTGTATATGAAAATGAGTTATTTGTCCAAAAGCAGCGATACATTATAAGCAATAGCCGGTAGTAAAAATCCCTTACAATGTAATACAAATACATATATCCATATATCTGCATTTTCTCACTGACAAGGTTCACAAAATCCACACCACCTTTTAGAAAGCGTTATGCAGAAAGGGTTATGCTCCACAGTACTTGCTTTTTTACTGAGTGTACCGAACCAAAATTGTATGCATACATGGTTACTTTATAGACCATATATATTATATGAATTTGAGACTACTTTCTTGACATTCAGCATGGGAAAAAACCATTTGGGCTCTTTTCTATAAGACATGTATTTACATACTCATGTCTCAATGATAAGACAGTATATGTACTTACGGCGAAATACAATTTTATTTTCTTTTTTGAGGAGCTCAAGTTCACTATCTCGTGCAATGTATATTAATATTTATGTGTGTTAGTGATTATATTTAAAAGTGGTAAATTTTCCGTTACTATACAGTTTACCGAATAGTTAAGTATTAGTGTAAGTGGTATAGTTTATGTAGAATTAGTGTGTAGTCAAATAAAAAGTAAGGAATACCGCCTAAATCTACTTTATTTAAATACTTTTAAAGATACAAGTTTATTCTTAAACCGCCAATTATTATATCATAGATTAGCCATTTGTAATACGTTTTTGATTAGTAAATCATGATAGTTCCGTTGAGCTTTAATGAAAATGTTGACTCCCCATTGATATTTATGTATTTTGTTGAGTTGCTTTATATGAAACTAGGAAACGGTACAGGAAAAAATATATAATGAATTACATTCCATTGTCTGTTCCAAAGCATAAATACCTACAAATAATGCTCATGAGTCATACTGAAACGTTTATTTATGAATTCATAACGCTTGCAACAAAGTGCTTATGCGCTACTTGTTCTGTTTCTGCTAGTCTGATATTGGTTTGTAAATGTGACGCTTTATCACTGTGTTTGCTAAAGGTTCCGTTACTTAAATAAAAAGATAGGAAACTTGCTTAGCAGTAGTGAATTGAGGGTTGCAGAAGCAACATTAAAGCTCCTTTAGCCCCAAAGTTTCCAAATTTCTATTTACTACGCTAAGATTTCTTGAAAATTTGTGAGTGAACTAATAAAATTGTGTTGTTTGAATTTAATAGGTAAACTCAACGGATTTTAAACGCATTTAAGTACCTAAACAGAGCTGCAAAATGTCTCAATTTGTAGACTCTGAGGCTGAGGAGAGTGATGTAAGTATATAACATGAAATATGCACTATTAAAGTCAAAATTTCCATGTATGTATGTAATGGGACTGGTGAATGGAGAGGTGTATCACAAAAAATTAACATTGTAACATCATGGTTATAGGGAGACGGAGAAGAGATGGAAGAAGATGTTCGTGTGATGCCGAAGAAAGGAAAGAAAATCAAAGCCATGCATAGTGACGACGAGGATGATGAGGAAGAAGGTAAAATTTCGTTTCTTAAATGATTTCCATGTGGAGTTTTGCGTGGAATATTCGAATGGCGGCGTGACTGGAATTTTGTATAATCATATTATGATGCTACTTTGCTGATGAACTTCCAATGTGTGGTTTTCTAGATGATGGGGAAGTAGTAAATGATTTAATCGATGACAACCCTATAGAAGAAGATGATAGTGAAGATGATGAGTCGGATGGGTCTCGGAAAAGAAAAAAGAGTGACGATGAGGATGAACTGTCTGACAGATTGGAAGATGATGATTATGACCTCATTGAAGAAAATTTGGGTGTGAAAGTTCAGAGGGTATGTGTTTCATAAGATTAATAAAAGTTTGCTTAAAATATTATCTGGGTACAATAACATTGTCAATCTCTACCAATCTGAAATACGTTTTGTAATTTATTATAGAAAAAATTCAAACGTTTAAAACGAATTGAAGATGAGGACTCTGATCAAGAAGACGCTCAAGATCAGGGCGACGACAGAGACGCAATTGCAAATCAGCTTTTTGAAGGGTCTGATAACGTAAGTCAACTAAAAGTTCGATTTTCTTGATATGCTTGGTAATTAGTAAAGCATTAGGATTGTCTCTTAATGTTCATGTTGACTTAACAGGAAGAAGAAAGAAGAGAACCAGTTCGTGAAGAAATCACTGGTCAATATGCTTCCGAGGAGTCAGAAGGAGAGTACTCTGAAACCGATGACTTCATTGTGGATGACGAGGGCAGACCCTTGAAAGAGGTCAGACGGAAAAGAAAGCCAATCTTCACAGACGCAACTTTACAAGAAGCGCAAGATATTTTCGGGGTTGACTTTGATTACGAAGATTTTGAAAAATATGAGGATGAATACTACGAAGAGGATGAAGATGAGGAGGAAGATGAGTACGAAGATGAAGAGGGTAGAACAGTTCGGTATGTTGATTAAATTTTATATGATCCTAGTTTACTTCTGCTTTCTCCAAGTTGTTTTAAGGAAAAATGCTAAAGAGATGACATTTTAATGGAAAAAAATAGACGAGAGAAGAAACAGCCAAGGAGAAGACGTAAAGTCAAATCTATTTATGAGATTTACGAGCCTCATGAGTTGGAACGAGCCGGTTTCACCGATGAAGATAATAAAATCAGAAACCAAGATATTCCTGAGCGCATGCAGGTTCGCAGCGTTCCTATCACACCAGCCAGTGAGGAGGAACTAGACGAAGAAGCCGAGTGGATTTATAAAACTGCATTTAGTAAACGAGACGCGAAGAAGGAACAAGTGAAGAAACCACCAGATTCTATGGCGCTTGCACCAGGTAAATTAGAAAAAGCATTGTTGGCACAGTTACACAATTTTGTAAGCAAATTGACACTTCTCTAATGACCCCTCCATATTTTCAGTCGAATCTGAAGCCAATTGGGATGAGGATTGGGACAAGCAAACAGTAGTACCAGCGCCACCCCAAACTACTGTCGGTGTAATGCCAGGTGCTGAAGAAAGTTGGGAAGATGACGACGGATGGGCAAAGCCAAAAGCTCCAGTTTCAGCACCAATCCCAAAACCGGTTGGTACTGTAGTAGGTGGAGAAGAGAACTGGGAAGATGAAGAGTGGGGTTCAAGTGGGAAGGATAAGACAGCAGCCTCAAAGGGAGCTTCCACTCCTGAAAAACCGCAGGAAGAAGTAAAGCCCCAAATTATCCCCAAGATCCGGAAATGTCTTGATTTCATGAGAAATCAGTTATTTGAAGTTCCCTTTATTGCATTCTACCGCAAAGAATATGTTCAGCCTGACCTTTCCATAAATGACTTATGGAAGATTTATCGATTGGATGCACGCTTTTGTCAACTCAAAAACCGAAAAAGTCGTCTCATCGAATTGTTTAAGAATATGAGGGAGCACCAAACAGATTTCATTATGGCTAGGCCAGATGATCCAATCTCGGACTCAATGAGACTTATAACGGATGATGATTTGGCTCGTATCAAATCCATCAAAAGTGCTGATGAGCTGAAAGATATGTACCTTTTCTTCAGCTTGTATTATGCTGATGAGGTGCCGAATATGAAGGAAGCATTGATGAGAAAGCGTAGAGAAGAACGACAACGAGCTAGAAATGCGGCGATAGCTGCTGCTGCAGCTGCCGCTGCAGAAAGAGGAGATGGTGAGAATGGTGAAGATCCACCACCACCTGAAATTGAACCTGATGATATGGAGGACGGATATGGAGAGGAGTCAACAATTAAACGAAAAATTGGTGGAGGTGCATATGGAATGTGCAAGAAAATGGGTGTTGATACGTTCGTAAGGAAATTCGGTTTGCCGCCAGATAAATTTGCAGAGAATCTTCGGGATAATTATCAGCGACATGAGGTTGACCAGTATCCAACTGAGCCTTTGGAAGCTGCAAAAGAAATGCTGTCTGAGTGAGTGTTTTAGTGTTTCTATCATATTGATTAGCAGATATCAAAATGAGGTTATTGGCTGACTCATAATTTTTCCCTTTTATCTAATCCATCCAGACGCTTGAAGACCCCAGAGGAGGTGTTGAAAGCTGCCAAGCTAATGATGGCTACTCAAATATCCCGAGAACCTGATGTTCGTCGATGTGTTCGTGAAGTTTTCTTTGAGCGAGCAACCATTAGCTGCCATCCAACTAAAAAGGGCCAAAAGGAAATTGATGAGGCTCATCCATGCTTCTCGTAAGTGACATTTATAGGCGTTTATGATAAGTATGCTCATATCATTTTTAGTGATACTTTCCTCTACATCACTAACGTGTCAAATCAATATTATTTTACAGAATGAAATACATCAAGGAAAAGCCAGTCAGAGATTTAACTGCAGATCAGTTCATGAAATTGTCGCTGGCAGAGGAAGACCGCTTCTTAACAATCTCCCTTGGTGACAAAATCTCTGGAATGATGCAGCCCAACTATATTGAGGAAGTGAAGCAACTCTTCCAAAAGGATGAGTTCAGTAAAGTTGTCCAAGACTGGAATGAACTTCGTGGGGAATGTATAGAGTTTGCTTTTGAGAAGCTGCTCTATCCAGTGTTTAGGAAGGAGCTCCGCGTTAAACTGATTGAAGATTCTAGGACGCACATACTTAAATTCTGCTCTGACAAAATGCATAATTGGCTAAAGGTTAGTTTTCTGCTCACTAATTCATTCATTACCTCAAAGTTAAAAATACGACAGAGAACCTAGAGTTTAAAAGTTTTGCACCATTCTCTTCAGATTGCCCCATATCGTGTTGAATTTCCGGAGGAGGATGAAGACGACTGGGATACCAGCAAAGGTCTTCGCATTCTTTCCATTGCATATGTTAATGATTATGAACAGGCTGCCTTTGCATGTCTCCTATCTCCGGATGGAGAGCCTCTTGAGCATTTAAGACTGCAAAGTATCATCAAAAACAAAAAAGCTTACAAAGAGTCTGATCGACAAGAGAAGGTAAATATAATTTTACTTTTTGATATAAATATAAAAGCCAATTCACAATTGCATCCTCAACATATTATAATTTCCGTGTTTTTTTAGCTGGCTGATCTTCTCGGCCTTAAAGAATTCATTCGCAATAAGAAGCCCCACGTTGTTGTCATTGGTGGCGAATCTCGGGATGCGCTAATGATTCAGGAAGATGTTAAAGGAGTGATCGACGAGCTAGTAACTGAGGATGCCTTTCCTTATGTTAAAGTTGAAATTCTTGATAACCAACTTGCCAAAGTTTATGCAAATTCTCTCAAGGCCGGGGTAAGCAACTATTTTCACATTTCAATGCAGTATCCAAGGGGTACAAAATGTTTCAGAAAGTTAAACTTAGCTCTTATTCTACTTGATAGCATGATCTCCCCGAGTACCCTCTACTGTTGAAAGAAGCTGTCTCACTTGGGCGTAGATTGTTGGATCCATTACTGGAGTTTACTCAGTTATGCAACAATGACGAAGAAATTTTGTGCATGAGATTCCATCCTCTGCAAGATCATTTACCGAAAGAGGAGCTTTTAGAACACTTGTATTTAGAGTTCATTAACAGAACAAATGAGATGGGAGTCGATCTTAATCGCATACTCAGTTACCCTTATATTTCAAATTTAGTACAGTTCACTTGTGGACTTGGGCCAAGAAAGGTGACAGCTTTATTAAAGGTAAAAACAATTAAAACAATCCATTTTAATTTGATCTGAGTTCAAATGTTCTTAGTTATAAAATTTATATTGCTTCCATAGATATTAAAACAGAACAATCAGCGATTAGAAAATCGAACACAGCTCATTACTACTTGTCATATGGGTCCCAAAATATTTATTAATTGTTCAGGCTTCATTAAAATTGACACGAATTCACTTGGGGACAGGTAAGATGTGTATTTATCTTATGAACTACTTGGAAAAATGGAAGAGTTAAAGTTTTGATAGATCTTTTTAATGCTAATTTATTCTGTTGCTTTAGTACTGAATCCTACGTGGAGGTTTTGGATGGATCTCGTGTGCATCCCGAAACCTACGAATGGGCGAGAAAAATGGCGGTTGACGCTTTAGAATATGACGACGAGGATGCAAACCCTGCCAGTGCGTTAGAAGAGATTCTTGAGTCACCTGAGAAACTCAAAGATCTTGATTTAGATGCCTTTGCTGAGGAGTTAGAACGGCAGGTATGGAATTTACTAGCGATTCTCAACTTAGCTCTATTCTGATTTACTGTTGAAGTTAAATGCAATATTCTTTGTTAAAGGGTTTTGGAAACAAAAGTATCACGTTGTACGATATTCGTGCTGAGTTAAATAATCGGTACAAAGATTTGCGTTCATTGCATACAAGTCCTACTGCTGAGGAAATTTTCAATATGCTTACAAAGGAGACTCCAGAAACGCTGTATATTGGAAAGCTGATCACTGCAAATGTTATAGGTACGTTGATTCGGCAAATGCTTTAGCAATTCGTGTTTATCTAAGTTCCTGAAACCCATTTTAAACGTTACCAAAGGTTACGTTAGGGAAAAGCTCCGTTGCAGGAGCAAAATAATATTTTTTAGTTGATCACGGTTCCTTTACTTTTTCTACAGGAATCACACACAAGAAACCACAAGGGGATCAATTGGATAATGCCATTCCCATCAAAAATGAAGCGACGGGGATGTGGCAATGTGCTTTCTGTGGTAAAAATGACTTTCCAGATTTATCTGAGGTAATCACTTTGCTGACAATTTGCTCCTTTTGTTGTAGATAAGCACTTTTTAAGTGACTTATTAATGCTAATATGTTTGTGTTCTGTAACCAGGTGTGGGCCCATTTTGATGCTGGTGCCTGTCCTGGTCAAGCTACTGGAATTCGTATTCGACTTGACAACGGCATCTCCGGATTCATTCCCATTAGTAAACTTTCCGACAGCCAAGTCACGAACCCTGAGCAGAGAGTCAAACGTGGTCAAACTATCCATTGTAGAGTTGTTAAAATTGATGTAGACCGCTTCTCAGTCGAATGCACATCTCGAACATCTGACTTGCACGACATGAAACAAGAATGGAGGTTAGTTAGAAGCACATTTTTGTATTGCAAACAAAGAAAACTTTGCGTATAACTTTATAGCCAACCCATTTTCAATTTTGTAGACCACCAAAGGATCCATTCTACGACCAAGAAAAGGAGGACCTTGAAAACAAGAAGGAGGACGATTTACGGAAGAACAAGCAGCGACAAACTTACATTAAACGTGTAATTGTTCATCCATCCTTCAAAAATATTTCTTACAGAGAAGTAGAACTTTTGATGGACACAATGGACCAAGGCGAAGTCATAGTACGTCCTTCCAGCAAAGGTGCAAACCATTTAACTGTCACTTGGAAGGTTGCGGACGGTGTTTATCAACACATTGACGTAAAGGAAGAAGGCAAAGAAAATGCCTTCAGCTTGGGTCAGTCCCTTCTCATAGGATCCGATGAGTTTGAAGACCTGGATGAAATTATTGCACGCCACGTTAATCCAATGGCTTCTCATGCCCGAGATTTGATTAATTTTAAGTATTATCTATCCACTCTTGGAGGAAGTCGTCAAAAGGCTGATGATTATTTGCTGGAGGAGAAAGGGAAAAATGCCAATAAAATCCATTATCTCATCCAAGCCAGCAAGGAGTATCCAGGAAAATTCCTATTATCATATCTTCCGAGAACTAAGCCTGTTCATGAGTTTGTCACGGTAACTCCAGAAGGTTTCCGCTACCGGCATCAAAACTTTGATAATTTAAATCAGTTGCTGAAATGGTTCAAAGAACATTTCCGTGACCCTCTTCCTGCTTCGATGACACAAGGAACTCCTAAAAATCACGCTTCACGAACACCCTACGCAACTACTCCAGGTTATAATGATGGAATGTCTCGAGTTGGTGCACCAACCCAGAGTCATTTCAGTATCAACCCGGCACCCACTCATCACACTACTCCTCATTACACAACACCTGCTCAAGCCTTCACACCTTATTCCGCATTTACGGCTCACACTGTAAGTTATATAGTTGGGATAAAAAATTTACTTGCCATCTACCTAAGCAAGTAGAAATCCTTCTGATTTTTGGTTTACATTCTCTGTTTTAGCCTTATACTCCAACTGCGCAGACGCCGTATATGACTCCATACCAAACGCCTTATCAGTCAGGTACAACACCACGCTTCCCACCTAACAACCAACCTCATTCAAGCAACGCAGGCGCATTTTTGCATCCTGGTGCAGTTACGCCAGGTTACAAGACGCCACAGCAGCGTTCCTCACAACATAGGTACATAAATGCATTTTCTTGAAGAAATATGGGGAAAATTCATTGTGTAAATAATTCATTAATTTGTTTGAAATAGATCAAGCAGTAATAGAAACAGTGGGGAAAGCTCTGGAGATGGCCCTCTCGATTGGAGAAAGGCAGCCGAAGCTTATGCCAAATCCTCTCAACAGAAGGGCCCCGTCAATCCGAGCTGGCCTTCACAAAGTCGTTCCATTGCTTCCAGTGTAGTTGCTAGGTATGGAGGTGCTGGTTCAATTTTTGGTGGACCACCGAAAATGGCCCCAAAGTCACCAGCTGCTAGAAATGCGGCTCAAGTAATACACGATGGAATTCAAAAGGTAATTGATGCACTCACTAAAGACGTTACTCAAGTTATTCGAAATAATCTATGCTATAACAGTGATTATAATGTTTTAATGTATATAATGTTTTATTTTAATAGACAAAACAGTTGTCCTCTGCTCACAACTACATTCAAAACAGCAAATCACCACGTTCCGGAAGAGAGAGTTTGAAATCCACTCCAAGGACGAATTTTAGTCCTCGTAGCATGGTTGAAAGTTGTGGAGACGAGACTCCTTTGCACGATGAGAACTGAAGTAGAACTAATAATACCAACTTATATTTAAGAAACTAATAACTTTGTTAAATGTTATTCTACAAAACTTTTACTTTATATGGTATCTTATCATAAAAGTCGTATCATGTGAAATAAATTTAATGTTGAAAATGAAATATTATAGTATGCAATATCCAACTCCATTGGATTTTACATAAATGTGAGTATCAAATATAAACTAAAAATTGAATTTTAATAAAATGGACTAAAGAGATTCAATGTTGGCGGTATTTCTGATCTACTTTTATTTAACAAAGTGAATTTTCCAACATCTTATAAAAATGTCCAATACAAAAACGTATTCTTAAAAGCATTGGAAAATAACAATTATGAATGTGGACCATATAAACAAATTTTAGTTTAAGCTTATCTTTCAACTCGGTCAAACTTTAAACTTTCATATATCCAATTTTCATAATGTTAGATTTAATCTAATCGCAAAACAATTGCTTTTGCAGTGTCTTTTCGACTCATTACTTGCTGTAAACGTTCACATTTCGTCTACACATAAAAGATGAAAGTAGTAGACCATATTACTTAACGCATACTTTCGCTACAAACATGCCTTATCTCTAAACTCTGAAGTTAATATGGATGATATAACTTAAACGTACATAATCATTATACAACGATTTTTAATCTGGTAATAATATGTAATAAATCTATAAATTGATTTCGTGGTTGAACTACAGTTGATTTAGAGTGATACATCAAAATGGATCCATCACTATTATACTATTTAACTTAAAATCTAATAAATATTCATGCTTTACTTTTACTTTTTCATGCTTCGTGTTACTCGACGCGATGACTGAGTAGTAGATCTTAACGAACGCTCAGAAGAACCATAACCCTCATCATCTTTCCCAGCAGGTTTTTCTGGCCCACNTTTTTCATGCTTCGTGTTACTCGACGCGATGACTGAGTAGTAGATCTTAACGAACGCTCAGAAGAACCATAACCCTCATCATCTTTCCCAGCAGGTTTTTCTGGCCCACTATTTTTCTTCAAAACTTTCCTTGCGGACGATTCTCCCTAAAAAATAAATTATATTTTTTTAGAATCACAGCTAATCGGAATAATTAATACTTATATGCAGATTTAGCTAGACCTTACCTTCCGAGCCATCAGAACTCCTTTCTTGTGCATCAGTCTCTTTTGATTTACCTTAAGCAAGTGGTGCTTAGTTTGCGGAGATTTCTCACGGAGAACTCTAATATCCACTGGTGCGCCTCCCTTCCGAATAGGAGCAGCAATGCTCTTTCGTTGTATCATGTTATTCGATGTCCTTGCAGTAGAGCGTGCAGGAGATTCAGACGAATCTGATCGTAGCGGCCGAGAAGGTATTGGAAATCTGTGATGTACTCGCTCCGCTTGGCCTAGATGATGACGAGCATTCACCAGGATCACATGAATTATCACAACAATTTTGTCGTTTCTTCATATTTTCTTTCGCTTCTGTCCCATGCTCCACCTCCTCAGATCTTTGGGGTTCACTGACCCCAACAGCTTTCACATCTCTACGTAGTCGATCATCAACTTTTCTTTCTGCAGCTCTTTGTATTAATCGGCTGGTACTTGTTGGATTTAACAAGAGTCCTGGTTTAGCTTGAACCTTCTTTTCCGTTTCACTACTCATCCTCATCATTTTCTGTGGAGTGGCTGGCTCCGATGCCCCTCCAGCATTGTCTGATTGTCTCGCAGGTCGCTTGCGGGTAGCTGACTGAATTGCGGAGTAGTTAAGGGAGTAGCGCTGTTTGGACCGGGTCTGCTTGCTATCGTCAGACGCCCTTGGGGAACCACCGTGTGGAGCAGCACCTTCTGATCTTTCACTTGATGAACTTATTTCATGAATCTGAACACCAGGCTCGTCAACATTTACTCCAGGTCCAGTAGATGTGTGGGGAGCTGAATGGTATCTGGGTTGGGGAACAGAGGATGTTGGGGGACGTGTTGAGGTACCTTCCCCACATTGCTGTTTCAGCACTCTTGCCGTCTGTTTTTGACGAATGGAGGGATCACGGAGACGAGACCGTCCGTCGGCTGCTGCTGTGTTAGTTGGATGCGGGTTCTTCATAACCTGTTCTCTTTTTGTCGCTCTCTCCATTATTCGACTGGCGAGAGTTTGTTGTGCTGCACGTGTAACTGCAGGTTGCTCATCGTGATGCTTGTGACGTCCTTTTGGACTACGTGATGGGGATCTTGACTCATGTCGGTCAGGGGAAGATACTACGTCATCAGGATGTCGTGAAAAGCCTTGTCGCTAAATATTTTAAAATGCGATGTGGTCAAGTTCATGATATGGGATTATATACATAATCACTATTTTAGCATTGCATTAATAGTTACCTGCGCTTTTGGAGGTCCTGGAGGGTCAATGACAACTGTTACAACGGATGTGTTGTCTGCTCGTAAATTGTTGGAAAGCCACCTAAATTTTGAGAAAATGGCAAGCAAATTGTTAATACTAAAGTCATTAAGAGATTTTACATAAGTTATACACATTTTTAGTAACTACGGAAGAATAAAATCACCTGTCTAAAGCTCGATCTACAAGCCTTTTCGAGGGGTTGATCCAGTTTTTAGATGAACTGGCAGCAGCGGTTGAACCTTCAGCTGCGGCAATCTGATTTTGTCGTTCATTATTTTTCTCAGCGAAATAAACACTGTTTACAGCATCCTGAGCGCTTAGCATGTTCCACAATCCGTCGCTTCCTAATATCAAACACCGATGAGTGTTCACGTCAATTTCGATGACGGAACAATCGGGTACGGGAGAAACTATAAACTCGTCTTGTTCAGAGTTGTAGCTCCATAGATCTCCTAAAAAAGGAATAATACATAGTAAAAGTTATTATGGAATTTTTGTAGTTTCCTATTACAAATGATAGCGTTGTTAATAACATTGAATAATTTGCAAATTGTGTACCTAGGGAACGAGCTACAGCCAAAAACGGAATTTCGTCAATTAATGTAGACCTCCGTACTGGACCCTTGTGGCCGATTTTAGGTCTATTCCAAACGACTCGTGGAACCCCGGACTTGCTAATGACCTTCCCACCACAACTAAAAACATTAATTACAAAGACACCATTAGATTTTGATTCCAATACGATGTATAACATCACAAGAAATAACTTTTAACTGAAAGAATTTCAAAGGCACAAGTGTATTCAACAAAATCCTTGATTTATACATATTTCCGTACTGCTGCTGGCAATATATGATTCAAGTATTCCTCGTTTTGACGTTTTTGAAACAAAGTCATACTCTGAAGACTTTCAGCATTTGTTAAAAAGTTCTTTTCTTGTTACTACTTTGCTTCGATTTCGCAAATTGGTACAAAATGTATTAGTGTAAGATAACTTAAGATGAAAAATTAAAGGTATGAAAGTTCATTTTTGCTAAGAATACTTATTTATAGAGGGATGGGGAGAAATGAAACATACAGATAACTTACTCTTTAATTCTTGCATGCTCAACAGGACATTCAGGTTTATGGTCCAACGTTAAGGGTTTTGCCTTCCAAAACTGTGAGGATGGATCTTGATACCCCAGAACGATTCCAGAGTCGCCTACATGACCAATGTAAAGTTTTCCACGCCTTACAAAAGCGACACTGGCAGTAGTGCCTGACGTGGATGGCAATCCCGAGGGGGTTCTCGGCCACGTTTCTGCATATACACAAAATTCAACACAAAATTATAAACCCAATTTACTAAATTTGACATAAGCCAAAGATTTTCTTTGTCTTACCTAGTTCTCTCCACATGGCATGATGAACGCTTATAAAACCTTCTTTGATAGCTCGTAAAATTAATTCGTCGTTATCTGACCAAAAATTCTTCTGGGATACGATATGGTCCATTAAGTGAGTTTTAGCATATAATGCAGCTTCTCGCCCACCATGTCCATCAAAAATTCCAAAGTATGCGTATAATAAATCGCGTTCGTCAGAAGTCGGTTGGTAGGCCACACAAAACATGTCTTCCATGTATTTTCTACCACCTTGGTTGGAGTGTGCCGTAACACGCAAGTTTACTCCGATACTTGTATCCATTTTGAAGTATCTAGAAATGGAAAATCATATTCTAGTTATTTATTGCAAAAGTTTTTATTAAGAAATATGCTATACCTATGGATATGAAATTAGCTGTTCTTACACACCGAAAATAAAGAGTGCATTTTGAAAACAGAATATACATTGAAAATACGAGTGAAGATGAAGATAGAGTCAATCAAGCGATTTCTCAATTAATTGTTCTACCTTTATTCAAATTCGTATGCAAAATAAATCCTACGAACCTTGTTTTTCACCTGCAACTACATTCTTGAGAAAGGGAAATCGGTCTGTAGAATTTTATGTATTGGGGCAAAATAAAATCTGCATTAATAGTCTCCAATCAATAGTGCATGTTTATGGGAAACCTATGCACTTTGGAAAGATTCCGATTTGCATGATTATGAAACGTTTATAATCAAGGTGATTTCAAGCTTCTGCAGAATATTTTAAATTTGGTTGCTAGGTTTTTTGAGCAGCCTTTTTATATGTTAAAAATTATACCAGTACAATTTTAACGGAGAAGAAATTCCAGAAGTTTATACACTACGTACAAAAAAAATTAATTTACCTTCTGGGATGTCTCGGCAAACGTAGAATAAAATCACTTTGTGTACACCTTGATTCTCAGATCATAGTACACAACAAACTAAAAATAACCCTATTCTTCTTCTGATCTTCAAGGGCAAATTCTCTGTAACTCTGAGTTACTAGCGCGTTCACATAATGCAAATGAATTAATTCAACAAATTTATGTTAATTCAATAAGCTTTGAACAATTGACAACAAAATTTAACGTCGCGTATTACAATTACTAATAAAAACTGAAATGGCAGAGCGAACCATAACAAAGTCGTGAACAACCAACAATCTAAACGGACTTTTCAATTTTAATTTTGTTTTTTTTCAAGAATTAATTCTGATGAGGATAAAATGCCACATTAAATAATTGTATTATATATCTGAACTGATTTGTCACTTTAACAATTTCATGATTAATGTGTGATTACGTCACTAAACTCCACATAACAATAAACTCCTCAACGTCAGCAATTTAACCATCATTTCATGGTTGTAAAATATTCACCAAATCTTGCTCAATTTAAAATATACAGAGTTCAATAGATAAAAATCCATTCGAGTATTTATCATGGGTTGAAATCGTATTTATTTCGCAATTTGAATAAATTAAATTTGAGGATTTCGAAACACTTCCAAGTCTTCTTATTTCAAGCAATTCGAATGCTCACACGAAACCCTATTGAACTTATATTGTTCCAAACAAATGGATGAGTAAACTACTGTCGCGAATTGTCAATAAAGATTACTTGGTAGTTCTAGTATTTATTATATTAAATATAATTGTAATTTGTGCGGGAGAAGTACTATCCATAACGTTTATTAACATTAAACATTGCGTGAATGTAAATCGACGAACTATGGATATCCTTCTCATGCCATCATTTGCTCTTTTCAGCAAACATTCTGTTATAGCAACAGTCAGATACGTTCATACTTCAAATATACATGCATTTCAAAACATTTTTCCTTAGACCTATACCCAACGTACTTAGGTATATAACAAAAACAATATGCAGACAAGGTTTTTGGGCATAAATACGTAACCGAAACATCTATATATACGTTTAAAAGTGTGCACATTTAAATACCATCCACATACATACATTACATGCATAGACTTCTCACCTCGTCATTCCTTCTGGACGTTTTCATATATCTATACTATAGTAACAAATGTAGAAATCAACTATACTACTCCTCATTCTGTACTATCCAAGTCTTTGCATGTGATGAAAAAAAAGGTCGTTATTGCCCACACGGATAACTTATCAGTTCCTGCTAACATGGATGTTACGTGTGTCTGTCCATGCATATGGGCAAACAAACATAATGCTTAGCATATTTCCCCATTGTATAGCTACGCATTGCTTTTGGTAAAATTGGAAAGGGTAAAAGTTGGCGATGCTATACAGCTACACTAAAACCCTACGAACTAGTCCGTTGGCTTTTTTTTATTTCACCATATGAAGGATCTGTGTCTCAAGCCTGGAAGAGGAATTGGATTCTATATGTGTATCTCTGACTGACTAAGAACGGAGCATTGAGCTTAAAAGGGTTATTGTGAAAGACTGAGTGCATAATCCAGTCAAAATTTTAGAGGTGAGTGGCACAGTTGTCAAGGAGAAGCTTTTTACGTGATTTTTACTGTACATTATTGATTAATTTGGGGTAGGCATTAACTCATTGGGGTATTACTTAATATTTACACTAACTAATGGAAAAAGTACAAGTTAGTCATTTGGCATGATAAACGCATGTGATGAAGCAAATGCCGATTATTTGCTAGCGTTTTTTATTCTTAGCCATAAAATTAAGGTACACCAAATTATATTTAATTACAATCATTTGAAAGTTTTAAAGTTATAAAATTTTATTCAGTATATGTATGTATAATTCCATTAAATTATCAAAGTTCGTTTAAATCCTCTTATGATTAGTATTTATTTCACTCACCCCTACCCGAGGTAAAGATTCCACACCAGCCAGTCCTTGTGAAGAAGTCTGCCTGGTGCCTGCAGTTGGTAATGCATGTAATATGTGCATGTAAGAACGCATATTTTGTTTTTCAGCTCTTACCCTATCGGAAGAGACCACAATAGGCCAAGTACAAAAATATTGTTATTTCATTTTTGTATTTCAGTAGTTACATGTTACATGGTACTGCTTTCAGAATGAATAGAATAGCCCTTTAATATTTGTGTAAGCTGGTGGAACATCTACATGTGAAAACGAAATGTCGAGTATACCATATATGTACATAATGTCCGTTAAGCTTATATAAGTTTTGCCATGAATATTACGTAGTATTACGTAACGTAAACATGTAGTAGGTAGATGGGAACGGAAAAGTTGAACTGTAATATGTGGAACGATCGACCGCGCTCTCTTCTAAAAACCAATGATGTAGTCTCTCCACTTGTTTTAATACGCGCCTCGTCTTCGATATGCTAAATCTGAACTGGCTTTAGTTGCAAGTTCAACGAACAAAGACAAGCACGATAGGTAGAATTTTCATGAAAATTAACAATGAATTTGCTTGTTGTTTCACTAACGTTTGGAATGGAAATGTTACGTTCAAATCAAATAGTTAACCCTTACCGTGCATTTACCTAACCATGATTAGTTTTAACGGAGGATGACGCATTTAATTCTCTCACTGTTATATTCTAACTCATGTATTGTTTCCTCATTCGTAGATTATGTTAATAATTAGTTATTCATAACTATACTAAATATAATGAAATTGAATTATGTATGTATATGGGCATATGTGTTCAATATGTGGCCAACAATCTATAAAGGATGTCAAGAAAAACTTCCCATCTCCATTCACCATTTAACATACAGCATATTAACACAAGAAGGGACAAGTCAAAGGCGGATTTGGCTCATACTCATATAATTCACGAATCACTTTGTATTAGGATGTCTAAAATTTATTTTCCCGTAACATTTTCTTATGCCGATTGCCGACTCTAATTTCATTTAATTCACTGTAATTATCTTCAATAATAAATAATTTAAAGGCTTTCACAAGATTTTTTTACTGAATTGATTCAAAAATCTTTTAAAATTCCAAGATATGAGACATTTTTTGGGGACAATCGACTTAAATTTGATTTATATGTTTTAAACTGTAAGAGTTGTTACATATCATACGACAACGTTTGTTACATTTCAACTTCTCTATCTCAACATGTTTTGATGATTTAAAAAGTTCAAATAATTGCAGTATGAAAATAGTTTTGTTAGTTAAATGTTTAGATAGTGCCAGTGTAGGTTAAAACAAGGAATAAAGGATACGTTGACAAAGTCCGATTCCATTTTACTGTTCCACATTAGAAATCCTTCTTAATTGAAATCTTGATATTAAGGAATAGATTGATGAAAAACATTTCAGAAAGTCCATTCGATCCTGAAACATGTCACCTGAAAGCCAATAATTATCAAACTGACACAATTTACAGTACCAATGCCGGTAATTTACAAGGTCATACACCAATCCAGTAGGAGTTATAATAACTAGTGGATTGATGGTTTCGAAAATCAATAACACTTGACTACAAAATCGGGTATTAATCGATTAATTTACGTACCAACTTTCATATCCGTGAAAGCTCGTTTTCTTAACCGCTAATAAAGTCAAATGCCACAACAAGTTACAAAAGTTATACCGAGGTTGATACATATTGTCCAAATTTCGTATGATTTGCTGCATTGAATTTTTGAGTATTGAAGAAATTAAATGTCAAACCTTGAAATATCACTTTTAGATATTTGGCTTATAAGCAAACACGATGCTTGTTTTGACTCAATTAATCGGTTATTGAAAGCAGTTTAAAAGAGAGAACCATTCCCCAGTTATTAAAAAAATGCTCCTCAACGGAAAAACTAATAAGGGCATCAAATAACTTTTGCAAAATGGCAAGTATTTTGAGCTTTTGGAAATTTGTAAACGAAGATTTTATAGTTAAAAGTAGTAAACAATTTAAAAGCTACCTGGATATGAATTTAATGGATTTAGAATGATTCTATGTAAATTTGCCTGTTATTAAATGACACAGGTAACCATAATTACAAAATCATTAGAAACAGTAGTTGAGAGGAAAAGTCTATCATCAGCTCATTTTCGCCTGTGTTACATGCTCAGTTTCACTTCTCCCCGTAAACACTCTACGGAATCCTTCCTTCTCTTTGTGTATAGTTGTATGCAAGCAAATATGCACTAGTCGTACGGAATTGCATTGGTATAAGCTGTTGGTTGTTACAGACAAAGTGCAAACTGGAAACTTGCCATTCACTTGTCATGTTATCACATTCTCATGTGGCAGTAAGGTTTGGGATGTGTTTTGCTAAGTTGTGAATCGTCTAATTAATATTTTTCTACTAAATCTCTCTGCAGAAACAGTTCCATGTCCATACTTTTTTATAAAAACAATTTTATATCATACTCAATTGTTTTTAATTAATTTCTTAATTTAATTTAAGATCCTTCAAAATTTCACAGTATTATTAATTTATTTTTTAAATGTGATGTTTTGCCAATCGTTACAGTCAGTCAGTGTTTTCCGAGGGAATTAATCAATATGATTTAATAATTACAACTACAAATTACAATTATGTATAGTTCAAAAAAAAGCAAAAGTACTTACACGATACATTCCGAAAGCTTAATTTTTCGTTAATCATATTCGTAAAATATAATTACCGCATGTCGTGTTAATGGCGAGGTATCGATGAATGCAATTTAACGTTTCAAAGTTGCTAATTGATCCAAAAGTTTTCAAGATCAACTTTCAAAATTATATAGCGATGATGTTTTAATTACAGTACACAAATACTGTTTATAACATGCAACCTTATTCAAAATTTGTTTTAGAGAGTAACATTAACCTTTATTAGAACAACTGAAGAAAAAATTTCAAGCTTCTTATGATTCTATTAACATTAAAAGTTTAAAAAATTGTGCTGCCTTACAATTAAGTACAAGCAAACCGAAAGGAAGCTCAAGATTATTGAAGTGTTGTGTTATATTCTTAAAGTTGGAATTGTAGGTAATTTCTATTTACGTAAAAAAATGACTTTTTGGCCATATATCATCGCATCATTCATTCATCATCATTATATTATATCTTCCACTGCAAATGAGGGATTATGTACTTCTGTGAACTCTTAATAATATTCATGCAAGCGGATGATAAGAAAGTTTAAGATGTTACAAACTCTTTCTTGATCGTGTCGTAGTATATCTAGTCATTAGTTCATCTCACGTATGTAGAGAAGCAGAGTTGATTAAGAAAGTTGCCGTACCTTGGTTTGGTTTTGGTTCCTGAGCCTCAACTTATTCTCAGAAGGTGTGAAGTGAAAATGTGAATTTTAAGCTAGCTTAAAAGTACATTACACTGCTTACTACTTGTGGTTCAAATTTGTTACACATATACAAACATTTTACTTAAATTCAATGGAAAAACCATACAATAATACTCAAAAATTATTATGAGTATAAGTAGAAAAATACATATTTATGGCATAATTCATTATCTTATCAGCTATCACAATGTATCATCTGCACTAATTACCTAAGCACGTATCAAATCAGAAGTCATCACACCAATTTTTATCTTTTGCATGAATGCACGGCAGCTCGTGAGTCGTATCTATTGCATTGAATTTTGTTACATATATTATGCTGATATATACATTCATATCCTATCATTATAAACACGGAATAAATGCAGCATGGCACAACTACAGAGAAGAGTAGAAGATAACAAGCCAAATATTATGAGAGTTTTGTGATAGTCTCGCTCACAATTACTTTATCAGTGTCAGTGCTCGATTCGATAGTAATTTTTCAACCAAACTTTAACCAAGGAGTCAACTCACTCATACAATTACCATATATATAACTTTCAACGCAGCCACATCATCACAATCATAATCATCATTCATTCATTCATTTTATTACAAACGGAAGATTACATTAGTCTCCCAACAACTAGGGCTTTCACAGGCAGGTGTAGTGAAAAATATACACAAGTGTTAGAGTGGGCTAGTTAGGGATCAGTTTGTTGTTGATGATGATTTTAGCCCCACTAATTAATGCAGGAAATTGTCCTCAAAATCAGTTGAAGTTGTTGGTCCGCATTGTTCATCATCCGTAAGAACAAGTTGAGTGAGACAGGCTTGGCGAAGAAGAGGCTTTTTGCCATTTGCTCTGCTCTTTGTTAACGTGACGTGACCATTGAGGGACTTCTGTCATTTCAGGAAAAAATTGCGGCAAGGAAAGGTAAACAGATTGAGCATGTACTAGAGATCAAGTTAAGAGAGTTGTTGGGGATTGCACACTAAAAGAACTAGACAGACAGATTGACTCTTTGCCTTGCGTTTTACGTTTGCTCTGCGTGTAAAAGTGAACGACGAACGAACGAACGTCGTTGTAGCTCATAAAATTTTTGTTGTGTGTGAGAGTGTGCCTTGCTGCCTTTCTTCCTGAATAAACTACAACTCATATGGGCTTGAATTTATTGTGGTAAGTCAGTAGTTGTATATGTGTGTTTCTTTTCTGTTTTCTTTCGTTGTCTCCCTTTTCATTTCCTGCTTCTTTACGACAAGAAGACAAGACGAGTAGATGGTAAAGGTGTAGTGGCAGCTGAGCTTGTTCAAAGTAAACTAAGCTGGTGGATAAATTTTCAGTTTTGTTACATTTTTATGTAGTTTTTTTGTACATTGATGTATTTAGTGTAGATAATATCAAACACGATTGCGAAAGTAAACGTTATGTGATTGTGAATAGTTGGCATTGGCTAGTCGACAGAAAATGTGATTTGATGGGCTATCAAAAATTGTGCTGACTTGTTCCTCTTAAAAACTTATTATTTGGTTGATTTATTTTAGTAAGAGAAAAACAAAAGGAAAAAGGGCAGATAGTTTGGATTTTTTGGTAGTCATTGTGCTACGTAGTTTGCAATGTTGAATGTTGCAAATTCTCTTTGCTGTTTACTGTTTACCACAAAACAGTCAGCAGAGAAGTTAAGTACAAAGTTAACCACAGACAAACCATGTCTTTCGTAGTCATTTATGGTTTTTAACTGTTCGTCACCTCATATGATACAATTGACTGTTGTAGTACAAAAATAAGTTCTGTGATCGTTTTATAATATTGAGCATTTGTAGTTATGAAGATTAGCAAGCTAAGATTGGTATGTGCTTGAACCTCGTTCATTGGCACTGGCCTGATTTGATTTTTGAAACTTGAGAGTTTGTGAATTAGAGTTGTTTTGATCAGGATACATGACTAACTCATAATAACAAACAAAGTAGCGTTGGTCTAAAAACTGGTCAAAATTGATCAGCTCTGAACTAGTGGCAAATTACTAAACAATTAAGTGTTATTAAGTGTGTGAGTGCAGTTCATTGTTCATTGAGATTAGGAACCCGTGATTTAGTAAAATACAGCTGTTTATTTCGATCCACTACCCTCCAAGCGGTTTGCACAACGTGGGTTTAATGTAAACATAGGGGATGAGTGCATAGCCTAAGAACATGCATGGTTCAAGTTTTATAGACACAAAGACTTTAGTTGTAAACTGGTGCATTATTACTGTTTGTAGCGAACGAGAGACTTAAACACCACGATTGTTCGTATCGTTGTCTCTGCTTAGTGAATTAAGAGGAAGGTCTTGGTCATTCTTAGAATATCGTAAGTATTTCAAAATTTACATTCTCATATTTACCTCATGGTTTTATGATAAAGGGGCTGATTGGAAAGATACATATGACACTTAATTTCCAATGGGTTGTTGGTAATCGAAAGTACTTAATGTTTGAATAATTGAAAGTTTTATTGATTTATTTTATTGATTTTATTATTCGATCGAATAACGTTCTCGTTTTAGGTTTTTAAATCTAATTATTCAAACTTGTTTAGAGTAGTTTTCTAAGAAAAAGGTAAATGTAACAACTTTTGGCCTATTCAACGATTTGAAAAGGCCGAAAGTTCTCAGTAATGTTCGATAACTTTGGTTTGCTGTAAACTGTAAAACTCTCAATTACGCTTTTAATTTCCACTGAAAGAAGGTGAATGATGATTGGTATTAGAAACATTGAGTTTTGCAGTTTGATCATGTGGATAAAGATGTACGTACAGCAGTACAGTTCTTTGGTAGTAAGTATAGATGTACCATAAATGTCTAAAGTTTCACAAAATGTTTCTTCTGCAGCCATTTCTAAAATATAGGGTGAAAAGGCAAAAATAATAAATTGCTTGTAAGCAAGGTAGATACGCGACTCTTAACAAACTAAAAAAGGACTATAATTACTTGACGAATTCAAGAACTACTCAACTACTTGATAA